>JADDOH010018266.1:0-19216 GCA_016648135.1 Agrypnia vestita
CGAAAGAGCTAGATTCTGCGAAGGTGGTGAAGAACCTATCGGGACATCCATTGGACAAGGCGACAATATCTGTATTGGCAAAAGGTCAAAAGGTCTAAACTTCGCCATAGCACCAAGAGTAATCCCAGTAGACGATATTATTTGTGGCGTAGAAGCGTCTTTGCGGAAGATTCCGGTGGCCATTGCGGAGGAAATTCGACAGGACACGTGCGTTATATTAAAAAAAGCTAAACCGCCACGTCCCAATATAACCAGAGAAGAACGTGCTGCATTGAAAAGCCTTCGCACGAACGATGATATCCTGGTTCTTCCAGCAGATAAAGGGAACGCGACTGTAATTCTTAACCAAAGGGACTACACAGCGAAGATGCGTGTATTATTGGACAGCAGCACATACAAAAGGATTAAGAAGAATCCAACAAATAAAATTAACCGAAAAACTAGAGAGCTGGTTAAAGCCTCGAGCATTCCGGTCGAATTACACTACAGATTGTTTATGCAAGCGTCCAAAACACCAGCGATGTACGGACTGCCTAAGATTCACAAGGATGGAGTTCCGTTAAGACCGATTGTGAGCGCAATAGGAGCGCCGACATATAAGTTGTCACAACACTTGGCCAGTCTCTTACAGATGCAGACCGGGAAGACATCTTCGTGGGTGAAGGACTCCACACATTTTGTTAAAATGCTGAAAAACGTGAAGATAGAAAGTGATGATATACTAGTCAGTTTTGACGTTATATCTCTCTTCACAAATGTGCCTGTGGACGATGCTATGAGTCTTTTGGAAGAAGTCTATGAGGAAGACATGTGCGCACTTTTTCGACACTGCCTAACAAGTGGATACTTTTCATTTCAGGGTGAACTTTTCCAACAAGTGGAAGGTGTAGCAATGGGAAACCCACTTTCCCCAGTAATTGCAAACTTCGTAATGGAGAAATTCGAAGAAACGGCTCTAGACACAGCAACTTTGATCCCCAAGGTTTGGTGGAGGTATGTTGATGACGTGTTTGCAATCTGGCCTCACGGGAAAGAAAAATTACAGGACTTTCTCGAACACCTCAACACGCTGCACAGGAAATTAAAATTCACCATGGAGATAGAAAAAGAAAATAAACTACCATTTCTGGATGTAGAAGTGAAAAGGAACACAGATGGTAGTCTCGGGCACAGGGTCTACAGGAAACCGACCCATACGAACCGCTACTTGCATGCAGATTCCCACCACCACCCAGCGCAGAAGAGAGGTCTAATTAATACCTTAGCTACGAGAGCTAAACGAATATGCCAAGAAGAACATCTGCAGGAGGAGATTCGTACACTGAGCGACGCGCTAGAAAGCAATGGATACCAAAGACGGCAGATACGGCACATCATAAGAGCCAAATCTAACAGCTCCGAGAAAAACACAGAAGCTGAGATCAAAGGGATTGCTTTCTTGCCTTATATCCATAATGTAACAGACAGGATTGCCAAAGCGCTCAAGAAACAGAATATTAAGACAGTGTTCGGCACAAACAACAAGGTTAAGGACCTCTTAAGACCAGCGAAGGATCGGGATCCCCTTGAGACCGACGGTGTTTATAGGCTCGATTGTCAAAATTGCGACAAAGTGTATGTGGGACAAACAGCACGCACGATTTCAAAGAGGGTTGATGAGCATAAAAGAGCATGCAAACTCGGTCACCCGGAAAAATCGGCATTGGCTGAGCACTTTCTAGATACGGGCCACCATTTTTCATTTGAGCCAAAAATCTTAGGAAAGCCCAAAAGTCACCACACGCGCCTGGTCAAAGAAGCAATCGAAATATACAAGCACCCGGTAAACATTAATAGGGATGACGGTCTTAAGTTAAGAACATCGTGGTATCCGGCGCTGCAGGATAAATCAAATAGACGATCCGCACAGTCCGACATCCGTTAGTAGATATATAAAACACTACAAGAAGACACACACCTTGCTTTCGACACGGTACTGCAATCCAGTATTTAACATATATAACACAAACTTGGAGACACCCTGACTTCGGTACGGTATTGCAAGGTAATACTTAACCTACACTTCAACACTCACTCATCACATCAGCCCTGATGATGGACCCTGCAATGGGATCCGAAACGTTGGCCAGAGAGGTCACACACACACGGCAGAATATCCCAGAAAACTATACACAGAAGATTCTGAACGGCCGTGAAAACCTAAGGACATTTTTTACCACAATGATTGTACTATTTTGCTTAGTTTGTAAACAGTAAGAATATTGACGAGACACGCATTCGATATATCTCATCTTCGCATCTCTACTAAAAAAAGAAGCGAAAGAAGGTCATTAGAATAAAAAAAATAGTTCTGTTCTGTTTGACTTAATCAAGAAAATTAATTAAAATTTACAAATAAGATAATTTACTTAAAATTATGTCTTAAAATTACTTAAAATGACAAATAAAATAAATCTTCAAACATTTGAGTATGTTCACATTTTTTAAGAACACAATTACTACATTTTTGACCCCAGAGGGATCCTCATTAATCAAGATATATTATAGAGATCTCACAGAGATGAAGTTATTCGTGGGAAATTTCATGGGAAAGTAGGTACGGAAGTCTTTTTTTTTTTAGATGTGAGTTACACTCATCTTTGGCCTAGCTTGCTATGTACAAGGCTTATAATGTACCTCAATAGGAGTTTAGGTATTCTGCTCAGGGACAGGGACGCCCTCCCTCACACGTCAATTTATACTGGTACGTCTATACCTTGAAGAAATTAAAGCACGCTTTAGGTCTTGGATTCCAATGGACTGGCGCTTGTTTCTTGTAGTACGGACCTCTGATACACCGACCTCGGTGCAGGTAGGTACCTACTCAAGTACTTGGCTCGAAATACACACTGTACTTGAACGATAATCACTTGTTCCAACTTATCTTACTTACACAATGGTGTCTTGTAAAACATACACTATTGCGACACGATAATACCAGTTTTTTACATGCTTTTATTTAACTCTCTTTGATTGTAGTTTGTGGTGGAATCTTTGAGCTCTGAAACTTTGAACATTTACGTAAAGTAATACATTATTGAATCATTTTCGAGATGCTTTTTTATGTAGGTATTCACATAAAGTTATAAGTACATTATTAAATCATTTCGACATTACTCGATACGTTTAGTATTTGGATGCCTACTGCATGGGTGATCGATGTAAAATCGATGAAGAACGTAAGCAAAGAATCCATATAGAAGCGTATCTTCAATTGTTTTTTGATGTATTACATGTTTAGACCACTCGTCACTTTGAATGTTTTAGAGTCGATCGTAATGAAACCTTGTAACAGTGTAAAGGACAGTACAGAATTGAGCTAGAAGCGATCTATAATAATCATGACGCAACTCTGATAGATCTGAGACGCATCTGTGGATATACGTCATTAGAAATGTAACTTTATAATAAAGTTAATCCTAAATTTTTTTAGCATCCTTTCCTCGCTCATTCGTTCCACGTGGCCAAACCACCTCAGCGACCCTTTCTTTATTCTGTCTATTACGTTACAACCAGTACTATATTCACTTCTAATTCGTTTATTCTCAACTCTATCGCACAAAGATTTTCACGCATACGTCTAAGCGACGGAATTTCTACCGCATTCAGTCTACTTTCGTTCTTTTTTTGCCAATTCCAGGCTTCACTTATTTATTATTTATTATTTTCCGCTAGTCTTGCTTCCTTTAACTAGAATAATTAATGACTAAAGCGAGACCTCATCCAGCTGTTCAGGCTGAACTTAGTAGACAGCCCAAGGTGAGAGTGTAGTTCGGAGGAAGAGACCCTCGACCATGTCAATTTTGACTGCCCGTCTCAGGACATCAATTCCTTTCGAAGTAATCTGATCGAGGCTTATTTTCAACCTCCGGTTTTTCGACTGTTTTCTGAAAATAACAATATTGCTATTTCTGTATCCTGAGAGTTATTGCATAACATTATAATGCCGTTAATCTTGACGTTTTAAGTTTGACACGTTTGTAATTAACGAATTCAATCAGAAAGCTCCAGAACGTAAACAAAAGTTAAGTTATTACCAATTTATGATTTATAATATACACATGTAGTTAAAAGAATTTCAATTATAAACTATAAACAATAACCGTAACTAAATTCACAATGCAGTCGCATACGCCGCGAATTGTTGCGTGTCACGCGATAGATCTCATTGACCTTGGCACCCGCGGACGTTTCGTATATTTCGTTAAACTCGTCAATATCAAACATTATAATTTCACCGTCTGACCGTCCGTAACTTCGTGTAATGTTCGTAATTTCGTTCGAATTCAAGGCAAAAAATAAATTAAACGGCCGGAGATTGAACTTGAAACCCGTGCCAGCAAACTCGAACCGGCCGCTTAACGCATGTTGCTACCGCCGAAAATACACTATAAATATATATTAGGGCTTAGCAAAGACGCGAAACATTGTTCCGTCATTTTTAACGGGTTACGTCTACTAACTAAATATATACATTTTTTTGATATTAAAAAAAAAATGGTAACACATTATGCTTTGAATTGTAATTTTACGTCACACTAGGACTGTCTATTAAGTTCATTAGCGACCCTTCGATAATCTTTATTAAAAAATACCTTACCTAGTGAATGTTGCAAATCCAATCTGGTTACCACTAAACGAGACGATCTATTTGAAAAGTAATTACTAGAAAATAGTAATATTCTTAAACCACCGAAAACAAACACAAGGTATGCGAAAGGGTTATTATGTAAAAAACTTTACGTCGTATCCGAGAATTTACAAGAACTAGAATTACGTATGTCGCATCCGAGAATTCAAAAGAACTATAAATTCGCTGATCGCTCGCTGGTAATGGCGCTGCGTGTAAATAGTAGAAAATTACGTTTACCTCCATAACAGGATGAAAAACAGTTCAACGATAAAAAATACAATAAAAGTTGTCGTTCGGTTCCAGTATTATAAGCACAGCGTGTTCCTAAAGCCCCCCACATTTTGTTGGTTTTAACAAAAAATTACGGATATTGATGCCGACCAGATTAGCCCAAATATAACGCGCATTTTTTGTCACATTTTTTAATAAATGATAGATATTTATTAATTACTTAACTAACTAACTAACTTACGCCGTTTCCCCGTGGGGGTAGGCAGAGAGGATAGAGCGCCATACTCTTCTGTCCTGGCATACAACTTTCGCTTCGTCTACGTTCATACATCTTCGCATGCAAGCTCGACGGTTGTTCAGGCTTCTAACAGGACCATCTTCCAGTATCTGGTTAATCTGGTCGTGCCACGTCTTCCGTGGTCGCCCTCTCTTTCTGGCGCCGTCAACACTTGCATCATATATCTTTCTTACTCTTTCTTTCTTTCCTTTTTTTTATCTTTCTTTCTTCATTCGCCCTAATCTTTCCTCATTCATTCGCTCAACATGGCCAAACCACCTGAGCGACCCTATTTTTATTCTATGTATTATGCTACGATCAGCTTTACATTCATTCCTAATATCTTCATTCTTTACTCTATCATACATGGATTTACCACACATACGTCTAAGGGACCTCATCTCCACTGCATTCAATCTACTTTCGTTCCTCTTCTGCCAGCTCCAGGCTTCACTTTCATACATTAGTGTCGGTACCAGAACCCCATTATTTACTTTTATTTTATTTATTTATTAATTACAGTGATTCAAAATGGTTGAAGAATATTTAATATTACGCGATAATACCGCCCACAAGATAAATCACCAAAGAATGATTCAATTACATGCAATAATGGCGGTTGTCCTCGTATGGATAATACAGAAAGAGTCGATGACACTTAATTGAGACGTAGGGGAGACCGAGGTGTTTTGAAACAACACTGATTTCGCGGAACTAAAAACCCTTAGCGAGTTGGCATCTTCGCATGTCAACTGCTTCCCCCCACCCGCAGGCCCTTCGGTACTCGTCCATGCCTCTGAGTGTGCGTTTGTGACGTTCTTGGTTCCACGTCGCAAAATTCGTAAAAAGTAAGTATTAAACATTTTTTAAATGTCTTTATTTGGATAATTCGTCTGTATTTTAGTTCGCGTATATACAATTCGAAGGCTTATTATCTAACGATTCAATTCATAGCATGGTTACAGCGCATTTCTATGTGTTTTGCTTCTTAATTTTCAATTGAACAGAAATTTGAACGATTTTTTTTACTGAGGAGATTTAAAACAGACTGTTTCAACTCACCTCCTTTAAGTTTCGACCCCTGTTTCAACTCACCTCGGTATGAGGGGTGTTGAAACAAAATTACTTGTGACATTTAAGTCGATTTTTCGCCACAGAATTCACATATACACTCCCCTTGTATTACTCATCTGCAAGTGCAATAAATGAACTATCGATGGATACCAATTTTATACGATTGGTGTTTACAGTATTTTGTGTATAAAGTAAAACGTCAAAATTGTGTCAACTCCCCTCGGTCTCCCCTACAGAAGCAAAACCGTTACTAAGCAATCGACGAAACTGAGATGAACGTATTTTAAAATTGATGTGCTTTTGATAAAAAGCTTCTAAAACATACGAACATAATATGTTTTTAAGGTGTTTTCGTGACAATAATGACGTTCTTCCACCCGCAGTTCGCAGACATCGCGGCGTTCTAGAGCCTCTACTTGCGTAAAGGTACTAATTAATACACATGCTCATTTTTGAACACGCTCATTAGCATGCTCAAAACTAGCTTCCTCTAAAGGAACTGTACACAAAACTGTACACACTTGCTCGTTATTAGCATGCTTATTTTAAGCATGCTCATGAATGAACATGCTTTAAGCCAACAATCAACACACATGCTTATTACAGGCAGGCTCTTATCATAGAATAGAATAGAAAGACAGAAAGAATAGAAGAATCTTGTTCAAAATGGAAACATTGCAGACTGAAATGGGAAATTCAAGTGAACCAATAAATCAAAACAGTTCCCGAGATTCCATTCTCACATTTTTGATTTTAGTTTTTATGATTTTTGTTGTAAGATTTGAGATTATTTCTCGCTATTTTATTTTTATATAGCGGTTTTTATATAACGGAAGAATATCATATACAGTATGTCCGGTAACCGGTGTCGGAGCCTTTACAGGTGAATTCCTGCCAAGACAATGCGTCGAAAATGTTCAAGCAACCATAATATCAATAATTATGGAGATACGTAATATGAAAGTTTACATTTTGCAGAAAATAAGTCAAAAATATTGAGAAAAAAATTGAGAAATTTGATATCGCTTATCTCCGTAACTATCGATGTTACACCCAAAGTGTAAAGAATATTTTCTGCCCAACATTTAATGAGGAATACCTACTCCGTACTAATATGAATTTTTTTCTACTAGCTGTGAGAAACCCTATATATAAAAAATTTATTTACCGACGTAAAAAATATAGGAAGGTAAAACGGAAATAAGCCATGATAATAAAACACGATTCGGGAGCTGCAATAACCGCACCATGTACATAACACGGCACCACTGCGGTGTGTAATATATTATAACACATAAAAAAGTATATCACTCATTATCAGGTTTACGTGTCAGCGTAACGGAATTATTTCCTTTGTGCTGTGTGATCTACCAAATTTGCATGTACAGCGCACAGCATCCAGAAATAATTTATTAGGACGTGCACATGACTAGGTACCTACCTATTCGAATGAAATAATAACAAACGTAATTTATTCAAAGGCCAGACATGGAATACAAATGCTATGTACATAGCGCATACACGAATTGGACTTATTTATACGAAAAAGTGTTAATTTATGCAAAAATACTAACGGAACTGACTCTAAAACAACAAAAAAACTTCCGATGAGTGTTTACGTAGTAACAGCACCACGTGGTTTAAACTTTCACTCTAAATTCAATAAATGATTTTAGCTATGATAATTATTCGTGAAATTACATAGGTAGGTATATGAACAGACATTCACCTACTTTTCATCTCCCCTTTTGTAAGACCAACTCAAAACAAAACTCCTTTATGTACAGATCCACAAATTCATTTAACACAAACTATCACCACATTGACATTTTCAACGCAACAATAAGAAACATAAAACAAACAATATCTACACTACCGCACCCAAACTAATTTGTACATTATATCTTCCCTTCTACTCCCGTCCCACATTCCCCTCCACCCTCTCCACTCGCTATGCTAAATTTTTAAATTCAGTGGAAAATTTTTAAGATTGTTTTGCTGCTAATTTTTAACAAAACAAAATAAATAAATAAACACAAATACACACACTCACACAAACTCACTATTGGACATGTTTTTTCTTATTTTTTTATCGATTGTATATATTTGTTTTCTTGTAATTGGCCCAAAACTCTGTACATCAATTATTGTTTTTTTTCAAGATTGATTAATTATATGGCTGTAAGAAAACCAATAAATGAAAATAAAAAATAAAAAATAAAAAAACTTTTAACGATTTGATTTGTCTCAGCGATGCCTTTGGTAACAAATTATGGAAAAATGATCTGTTTGAGATATTGTAATATTATTGAATTACGTGCAGTCGAAAATACTTCTTCGCCACATCATTTGGTCATCATATTAATGGCAAAACTAATAGAATTAACCAATTATCTTGTATGAGATAGTTTTTCTACATTTTTTTTTAATTCATTCACCTAACTTGCTTTGATGTTTTTATAATTTGCGATTACCTTCCCAGCACAAAATAGATGGGACGTACTAACGCATAAAGTTTCTATGAGAAATGTCAATATTAGGGGAGATATTGAATAAATTAGTCGATGTGTATAAAATAAACCGATCTCTACTCACTTTTAAAATAATATTAGTATTTATTTTATAAATATGATATCATTAATAATCACTTCAAAATTGACCTACAATGTGACCACGGATAATACATGATTATTAAGAAAACGTAAACTAAGGAAAATAGACCCGACTGGCATTTGGCATGGCTTAATATTGTTTTAATGTCTTAAAAATTGCTGAGTTTGGTTTTGAAATACACATTTCGATAATTAAACGTGTAATATAGGTTTTGCGTATGACAGTTATAATTCAATAACACAGAAAAAAATATTATAACAAACATGAAATTATTATAAAATTGTTGAGTAAATCATCATCCTTTTAAATAACATTTCAATGTTTTAAGCAAGAATGTGACAATTTCTATTTTAAGAAAAAAATATACTTACTAAAGCTAATGTAAATATGCGGGTAATAGTTATTTTTTTAATCTCGAAATAATTTTAAATTTATGATAATGGGAGGTGTTACGAAAAATTGGCTTGTGAATTCTAGGCACGTAGTTATCACCTCACCTTTGCGAATTCCCCAAAGCAGGTAGCCGGCTCAAAAATTATTTGTATTCAGAAAATTGAACGAGTAATCGAAAATTAAAATCTACCACTAATACCGGCCAATGGCTCCTGTGGAAATTGGTTCAATTTTCTATGGGTTGCACGATTCCCTAGAGACGATATAGAAAGCTAAGAGGTATAACGAAGGAAAATAAATTTCCGGTAAAAAGCTTTATGAAAATTTTATAATAAAACATGTTATTTTATATTAGTTTCAGTATAAGATGTATATAAAAAACTGCGCGTACAGGTACCTTTAGTTATACATTAATAAAAAATGTTCAATCAAAGAAAAAACGCACATAATTTAAACTGTGGATGGATTATAAAGGCAAAATTAATTATGCTTAATTTAATAATGGAAAACTTTACACAGAATATTCTTTGTGAAAATCATAAAGTTCATTGTCACGAAAACATTTTTGAAGAGCATAAGATCTTTGAAAAATTAACATAATTATCGCAGAAACATAAAAATTAATTAATGAAAATATATACACATATACACATTATGGTCATGGGCAATCAGGTAATGCTTTTATTTTCTTAATTATTGTAAAAATCTATAAAGTTTATTACTTTTATATTAGAACAAAGTTTCTATCTAAGTTATAGTCCTTAAAAATTGTAGTCTAGCACTTACATACATTGTGATATAAATTAATAATAAAAACACACATTTTCGAAAAAGATGCGAAAATATGCATTTGATGTGCCGCTTTAAATGGACTACAAAATGTAAATATAAATCGGCATAGGTACATTATTATTTCACAAAATAATTCAGCAATAATATTTAAAAATAATTTTTCAAATAATTTAGAAAAACAAAAGACATTATTATTCATTTTGATATTTTGACATATATATAACACCCTGACGATTGAAAGGTATTTCCGAAACATGTAGGTGTAATTTAATCAAATAATATAAATAGATTTATACAAATAATAAAATCGATATTTTTTAAAAATGTCAATCTACAATGTTGCTGAATCAATTGAAAAAATTATTTGAAAATGTTGTATAAGTAACTAACTTTCAACTGATTCTTACTTAAATAATAAGCGTATAATTTTTTACACAATTTTACACAAAACGAAATAAATTTTGTACACCAGCAAACTGAAACTTTCGGATGCAAATGCACTCGATTGATCCTTGAAAAAACAAACAATTCTTCAGTCATTCTTCGCGTCATACACACAGATCACCGAGTTCTCGGCTTACTGCATGCAGGGCATACCTGTCGGGAGAGCGGTGATAGAGCTGATCTCTGGGTCAATAGTCAGAATCGCAGCTCGCTCGGAACTTTCCACCGCCAGGACCCGAAGCCGCGCGATCTCGAGTGCCGTCAGCCATCTAGTAAATGTCAAATTTCGTCCACCGTCAGATGGCAAGTAAACAGATAACACAACCGTGCCAGCCTTTATCGCTGATCTAATTACCCGAGACCTGCAACGAGGTTAACCATATGAATCCTAACACAATTTCTCGAATTGGAGCAGTTAAATACGACACCAGGAAAAATTGAAGTGAGGGTTTGACCGGGCGCATTCGTTTCATTAATCCAACGTTTCCCAACTACTAGGTAGTAATTGTACCACTTCGTAAAAATGATTGTATTTCGAGAATCTTGTTATTCTATTTGCATTAATGCAGAACTCAATTTATTTAAGTTTAATAAAAAAATACCAAAGGTTTTATTTTTTTCTGATAGAAATGCGAAATTTGGGCTTTATATATCACAATGTTTTTTTTTAAATAAAAGGTGCTAAAGCTCATTTCTTGTCGAAATTCAATACCAGGATATAAAGAACTATTTTTTTTAACAACTAATTTTCATTAAAAAGAAAAATACATAGAATTAAATTAAAATATTTTTATAAAAAAGAAATTAAATGCGCCGCAGGCAATTTTTTCCCAAAAATTACCGATATTAATAGAAAATATATGTATATAAAATTAATTAGATACGGTAAATGTAAAAATTCTTTTGATGAAAACGAGACAATTTATAGTTTTATTTTTACAAATTTACAGCAGCGCCGCAGGCGACATTTTTGTTTTAAATATAATAATATTAATGAAATTGTATTTATAATATTTTTATTACCGAAATTTTCTATTTATTATCGAAAATAATAGTTATGAAAGTGCATACAAATATTGTTTAAACTTTAAATGATATTTTTATGACTGATTTTTTTTTTTAATTTTATGTCCGCCATTACTGATTATTTTTCGCGTACCACCGACTATCCACTCGCGTACCACCGGTGGTACGCGTACCACAGGTTGGGAACCGCTGCATTAATCGGTCCAAGAAGTACAGCGAAACAATGTTTACAGATTATTCAATGCGGCATAACAAGGCTAATAAATAATATTCGACATTTCAGGTAACTTTCTCAACTTGTTATATATAACACTTATGATTACACTAGCTGTAACCCGTCAAAAATGACGCTACTTTTACATGCCTGTTCCTGAAGAATTTACTTATTTATAGCCGACACCCATGAAATACTAATAACAACTTATCAAAATATTTTAACATTTTTTTTTATATTTCCCCTGCCGGCAGTTAAATGTACTATTATAAACCCTGGCGATTAGGCGGAACATGAAATGATTTGCTTCTTTGCTAAGTTCTATATGTACCTACTGTATTTTTGACGGGTAATGCAGGCTCGGCGATAGCAACGTCGCCATCGTTGCCGCCTTCGGGTTTGCTGGACCGGGGTTCAAGCCCTATTTAATTTGTTTTTTGGCCGTGAATTCGAACGAAATTACGGACCTTACACGAAGTTATGGGAACAGACAGATGGACGGACGGACAGACAGTCAAAGAAATTATTATGTTTGATTATTTTGGGGGAACAGACAGTCGTGTCACTGCTTAGCCACGAATAATGTAATTTAAAACCAAACCGGGAAAGATTTAGAAATTAATCATTGTATATTGCGAGATATTTGCGCGAGGAATTTACAATTTACAAACACGACAAATTGCGGCGTGCAGTCGCCGTTGCATCAATGTGCAATGCTTTGTGATGCATACGCCATAATTAAAACGTTTCATAGTCGGGCTGACGTCACTTTAAATTCATTTTGATTACGCGCCAAAAGATAATTATCCCGCGGCAGTAAACTAAAAAATAGTGGAGTGCTGAAATATCGCTCGCACCGCTGCGAATGGTTTTTCCAAGGCTTTTCATCTCGCAAGAAGATGAAAGAGAATAAGTCTGCTGTCATCGTTATGGATGTGCATTCACTCATTTAAACTGCAGAAAATGCCGATGATGTCCCGTACTAATTCCCGATGCACTAAAATTTTATAACACACAACAAGGCACCAATTTCACGGCAAATATTACGGACACAAATTTATCAACATTTTTCCATTTTTATTTCAACGCGGACGAATGTATATAACATTAATATTTTTTTACAAAACTCTGTTAACCTTTCACTGTTGAGATATTTTATATCTGAGAGTACGAAATGTCAATATTGACATTTTATCATACCTATCTAAACTCTTCTTTGCTTAGCTACCGAGCCTTAATGTAATCGCATATGACACTCAACTGACTATGCCTGCGCTTGAAATATTTATTTAAGTACTCAGAGTTGAAAATTGTGAATGCACGACATTTTTCAAGTAAAATGCAGGACCGGCTCGAAATATTTCGGGCGATCAATTTATATTAATTATTAAAGGATTTCGTGGTTTTTATATCAACAGCACTTTTGCCTTTAATTCGTCTATATATATCATAAATTAACTAGTTTATTAACCACAAAGGAATATTTTACCTACAATTACATACGTAACATACGTGGTGTATTGAGGTGACATGAAAAAAAAATATTAATAAGATTTCTTATAAAATAACAGCTTTTATCTGCACGAAAGAAGGTATTTTGCAGTCATTATCTTAACTTTATTTTTCATTACATATACAAATGGTCAGATATTTTGTGTTCTATGTATTTTTTAAATTGATACGTGAACACTTACGGAAGTAATGATAAAGTGACTTAAAATATTTTAGAAGTGAATTTATAGAACAATGCTCAAAATAGCTGGATAAAGAAAATAATTTTAAAAAATTAAACTTCAACAAGTCGGACATGTAATGAAATATACAGGGTTAGTATCGGGTATTGAATTTCATACTTTCAGGGAAATGTTGATAGAAATATTTTACTTTTAGAATTTTTGTTCCGGAAATTTTTCGGAAAATGGAGAACACTTCGGCTTGGCCAACCTACTAGTAGAGTTGCTCCAAGCGGCAATAAACAAAGTTACGATAGCCATCATCCGTTGAACCGATAAGGTATGAGACAAATAAGATAAAGATATTGATTTTAATATTCCACGTATTGCTAAACTACGGTGTGTGAAAATCAATACACTTAAATATTCTACCTCAGAACCTTTCATAAAAAGTTTCCAAGTATTGAATAAACTGATATAGTTTTAATATTTTATTTTTGCTTCGTTAACTTTAGGCTAGACGTAATTTTTAATATGCGCACAGTGTGATTGCCATAACGAAGGTATCGAAGTTATATCGAAACCGGTCTACGTCAAAATGAAAGTAATTCAAAATGAAGAGTTTAAGTCATCTTTCCGACGGCCGATTGCCCGACAGCCAATTTCCCGAAAGCCAAATGCCTGACAGCGCTACTTCCTGACATTTTTTAAAGATTTGTGTTTGCATATTTTTGCGACAGATTGCATAGGGATTGCCTATTAAAATCATCAAACTGTTCAATTTAAAACTGTATTTGAAGAATATTTATTTCTATTTGGTTACTCATTGTTTAAAAAACTAGCTTTAAATATAAATAGTATTTAAAAATAAACCCGGATAACATACTCAGCAGACTATTAGAAATGCCAAGAATAAATTTATCGTTCTGCATTAAAAAGGCGCACATAGCGAAACTAGTGAAATTCTAACCACGAACCAGGGACTTAACTGTTATTTTTAAATATTAATTATAATAATACACATCAGAATATTTAAAAACTATTTCAAGATATGATGTGAAATAATTTATTTTCAAGTTCTTATGAAAGCCAGCCATCAGGAAAAAAATTACTTAATTGTGTTTGAAATTTAAATAAATTTTTAATAATATGAATTATACAAGCCTCAAAGAGACGAAGCTATTTATATGGGAGTCTTTATAGGGTGGCCTTTAGAGGGGGTGATTAATTATCACTTAAACTAGCTCTTTCGAGTCCTAAGCCCTGGGCCACCCTATAAAGACTTCCATACACGTTTCCCATATAATTTTCCATTTCCCATATAGCTTCGTCTCTTTGAGACTTCTATAATTGCTTATAATTAATAATTATCCCTCTGTGGGATAATTATTAATTCCTGTTACATATAAAAATATTATGAAATTTTTCCGTTTGATGTTCTTAATAACTGAATAACTTATGCATGTCAGCTTATCGGGCATTTGGCTTGTCGGGCAATTGGCTTATCGGACAGTTGGCTTGTCGGGCAATTGGCTTATCGGACAGTTGGCTTGTCGGGCAACTGGCTGTCGGGCAGTTGTCCGTCAGCCCAAAATTAAATCCAAATGTTTATTTTATTCAGGCGAATATTGTTTTCTGGGCGATGATTTTTTCCCATAATTTCAAGATTAAAAAATGACTTCATATGTATCTTCCGTTGGGGAATACGCCTGTGCAGTATTTAGTACTACGTGAGAGGGAACGGTAATTTGTATTGATTCATCATAGTGTGACAATAGAAGAGTTAAATATTCATGAAATGCATTTACTTATCTTTGAGAGTTCGTAGCGCACAGTACACGCGTGTATTAGTTAGCCGCAATATATTCTTAAAATGTTGGAAAATACGTCAAACAGAAACATGCACACAATTTGTTTTTTAACCGGTGATCACTTATGTCGGAGAGTATCGATATATAGATGACATAAAAGAAAGTTCAATCCATAATCGATTTGTCAAATATATGTTATCTTCTATTCACATAAAAAGACGGAGATAAAATTTTAACGAAAGTATGATTCTCTAATTGTCTATTCGCATTGGATTGCTTTACATAATATTAACACATCACATAATAATCACATCTTGACTGGTATTACATAATACTAGCCGTGAAAAATCATGGAACGTAATAATAATTCAAAGCGACCCTTGCGTGTAACCTAAGCTGGGCGCTGATTGATGTACCACATTCGGGCGCCCGGGCCTTATTATCGGCTACTCATCGTCAGTGTTGTACGGACAGACATTCGTAATGAAAATAGTTGATTGTACAATTCAATTGTAACATTAGACAGATGTTTTGAAAATTTTCACAGAAACTTTTCGCCTACATAAATAAGTAAGTCCCATATATTTAGTCTTAGAATATTATAATGATGTTGTACCTTGAGAATAGAGGGGGACTTCCTTGGTTGCCACTTTTTTCTTATACATTAGAGACTCGATTAACCGGACTAATTGTCGTGGTAAGGCATTCGGATAATCAAAAATCCGGATAACTGAATGTATGAAGAAAAGCAATTTTTCTACATGTATGTAGTAACTACATACGTATTATCAATTCTACAAAGATAATTTACCTCGCCCGCGTACACATAATTCCAGGTGTTTATTAAAAACAACAAAAATGAATTAAACTTATCAACCAAAATCAATTTTTTTACGTACGTATGTACATAACTACATATTTTCTTTAATTACTAAAATATTGCAACCAGAGCAGAGTAATGATTGTACCTAACTGTCAAAAACAATAACCAAACGCGTGGATAGTGATCGCGCGGGGCGTAAACACAGTTGCGACATGTCGGTGCACGCACGGATTTAACTACCCACAAATTTATTTGATCCGGATAAACGCGAATCCGAATAACTGACGTCGGATAATCAAGTCTCTATCGCATAGATTTTGTAGATACAATCAGGGCTGTGGAGTTGTTTAAAAATCTGTCAACTCTTACTTCGACTCCGACTTTCCTTACAGTCTGACATCGACTCCGAGCCATTTTATGCCAGAGAGTAAAGCGCTCTTCACACACAGCTCTCACAGACGAAGCACCAATCAGCTCGACCGCACGCACTGGAGCAACGCTATATAATTCACGAAAAAATGACCGCTCGCATAAATGTACCCGTTAAGCAAATACATCCGGTATTGCTGATTCGCTCTTGCCCTAGACTTCTATTATTATAAAATACCCATGACATATACAATAACGACTAATTAAAAACATAATTTTTATAAATAGCAATCATAGTCGGCCGATTTCAGATCCTGAACTTTGAACATGACTCAGCTTTAAGTACCATAAATCAACGATTAGGACTACATTAGTCTACAGTCCTGAATACAAAATTATATACATGAGAATTAATGAATTGACTAAAAATAATGTAAAATAGTTCAAAAATGTACAGAAAATTTGTTTAATCTACTAGTAATATGTTACATTCAATTTAATGAACATTTGATAGCTCATGAATAACTAGCTTTTCTCCCCTGTACAGCTCGCGATTTGGAATATTGTAAATTTATTTAGGTATAAAAATTCATATTCCTTTATCACTGAGTAGTGATATTGCAAATAAAATTTAAAAAAATGAAAACAAATCAATACATCACAAATTCAACACATTCAAACAATTGTTCTCGGTTGGTTCTACAAAAATATGATTTTATTATTATATTTTTTTTTAAATACGAAAAAAGAACACCATTTAATTTTTTTTAAGATAAATGGAATTTTAAAAGTACAATAGCTGATACTAAAAATGACGTTGCAAGCTGAAAACAGTTTTGTTGACCTAGAAATTCCAGACAGAATTAGCTATCAAATACGTTATTCTTCATTGTTAGAGAGTCGCAGTTATATTGACCTTATCTATGGCGAAGAGCGGGGATAATTTGATTTTCTGGCACAATATCGCCCTTGAGGTGAGTATTCGCGAAATCGGCGCTATATAAGTTATCCAAATATTATTAATATCAGTGGTGTATTTACTCGCAAATATGTTATTCAAGTGCCGGACCTTATATTTTATTTAGATCACCCGGCTTGCGGTAGATAAGAATACCGCTAGAGTGTTAATATGCCTGAATATTCCCTGGTATACTCAATACGCCTGCCATGTTGTTTACTTCAGGGAAAGAAGGCGTGTATTCATTTAATAATAAAATTAAAATATGTATAGTGGTTAGTCTTTTTGATACGGAAGCGTGCAACGCTCAACAGTATGAAGGCGTTTCCAGACCTAACCGCGAAAAAATCAAATGAAAACGTAGAGATATTAACCATCTGTCATCACTAAGTTATTTTGTTTGTACGCCTGATAAAATATAGTTAACAGTTTTAAAAATAACGCCGTTGACGTTCCTATTATCTGCATAAATCGTGGCTGATAAATCATCTTAGATTTAATTTGTTTTACCCTTCAACAAGCTAAGAGGCACAATTAGGCCCAGAGGCGAAACACATCACAAAGCCCTCAGTCTGGAGTAAATCACATAGATTAATCGTAACCTCACCAGGTATCGGACCCGAAACTCTCGGCTTAAGAAGCCAGTGTAATTTCCTCTGGGCTACGAAGACCGCATATTCTTTCTTTCTTATGCAATATTCTTAATATTTTTAGATAGCAACTTACAGGCAAAATTCTCCGCTCAGCTGACAGTACTTCACTCATCCACACTCATAATACCGAATTCTGAAGCTTCTCAATCGAAGTACACTCAGCTGTGCTGTGGAATCGACTATGCACATATGTGACGTCATCACAGACCATAACTATCTTCAAGAGCAGTCTGAAGCAATTTACTTTCCCCAAAATCTAGTTTAACCCTTCGTTGTCCCCATTCATCTCCTATCCACTCGTTTCGGTATTTTATTTTATTTAAATGAGACAGTAACAGAATACAAGTTTTTTTTTTCTATTTATTTTCTTTACATTTTATAATATCTAGTCCCACAATTCATACTCAATCCAATATCCCAATTATAAGTGTTTTCGGCCTGTTCCAGCAACGTGCATATATTCGATGTGCTAATGCAATGAACAAATGATAAAATAAAAGTGGCAATGAGTGATTATGTTTTAACCGGTTCCACAAAAGCCATTATTTGAGATTAATATGTAATTGTATCGATAATTGAAAACTGATCTTTCGTAATTCGGCGGGCAATCATGTACCAAATAATAATTATATCTCAGTTACCAATCATCAATACAATCATATACTAATGTCAAATAACTGTACCACGAATAACCAGTTAAAATAACAGTTTGACCATCATTAGTCATACTAGTTATTAATACAGAGTAAAATGAATATCGCAAAGTTACGGACGAGTGTTGCGATTGTTGTGCATAAGATCTACGATTACTAAATTTGTGTGCGTGAGTATGTTTCTATTTATGTGGGCATGCTCGCACGCATGTGTGAGGAAAAATGTGTCACCTCGCAAGTTTTCCCCTGACGGAGTTAGTAAACTGTTCAAAGCTTAAGCTAAAAATGTTGAGATCTGCAAAAGCCGTGTTATAGGTATAGAGAACACGGTTGATTATTTATTTGTTTACGCTCATTATAGGCTTTTACATATAAAAATGTTATAATATACAAAGAAGTATATAAAGCAACATCAGGTATAAGCAGTTCAAATAATATATAAAATTATAAAGTCCTAGCACGAAATTGATAAAAAATTAAAAATATTACATAACATTAAGAAGTATACAAAACGATATCAGGCATAAGCAGTAAAATATA
>JADDOH010018267.1:0-33350 GCA_016648135.1 Agrypnia vestita
TTCACGGCCAATTCTTATAAATTATTTATGGGCGTTTTCCTCTCGCGATCCCCCGATTAGACCTGCCTTCCTTAGTTTTGCTCAATATTCTGCCTCTCTGTTGCACGGGGATCCACTCGAGATGAAGATATACGGCTCTCAAACGGTTTCAAACCCCGAGCAAAAAAGTCAATAATTCAGAAACCTCGTGGAACTGTCAATATCATCGTCACCTTAGAGTAGACGTTAATCGGTTTTTTAACGGCTTAAACTGCAATAAACGCGACCTAAATCTCTGAAATCCATGTTCAGCTTTTTTATGTGAAGCACATGCGGACCGCTCGGACCGCATCGATCGTCAACCATTTGTACCAAACACGGCTTTACCACAAGATCAATATGATTTATAAAAATTGAATAGTAACTGCCCGTAACCTATATCCGATCAATCGCTACTAACTCCCTCCCAATACTAGCGTTTCATCATTCCCAAATTTTTGTAGCTCCAATACTACGGCCAGTTTAGCTCAATTTTTCCCCGCGTAGCATTTAAATCATCTTAGAGTTCAAAATAAAAATAATAAAATAAATAAAAAAATCTATAGAAACAGGTGATTCATCACACACACTAGCTACTGTCATTTTAAAACCTGCAATTTCTATGGTTTAAGAACAATTCGTTATTTCAACCATACATAATTTTCATCTCCTGTCATTTTAAAACCGGCGATTTCTATGGTTTAAGAACGAATTTGTTATTTCAACCCTTTAGATTTAAATTTAGTGTTTTTCGTGTAATTTTTTCGTCATTTTTTAATGATACTCGTATTCCACATATTCATTCATTTCTGTCCGTAAAATCTTGTGTTCCAGCGTGTCAAAAGATTTTTTGAAATCTATAAATATTACTCGTACTTTTTTGAATCATTAATTCACACAATATTTTGAGTATGCCTAAATCTTTGTACAAATTTTATGGCTTCCCGTCACAATATGGTCTATGCAACTCTGGACGTTTTTTTCCTTTTATAATTTCATCCCTCTTTACGTCTGTAATAAGATGTTGGAATCCGAACTCATAAATTATATTTTAGTATAGGTTTATTAATCTTTTTTTTGTTAAGACGCTAAACAAAAATAAATGCTTGGATATACCTAGTTTGTTTTGAGTTTAATTTTTTCATTATTGTATTTTGAATATACAAATATGACGAAAATAAATTTCATCTAGGGAAATATGCTGTTGTTAATATTTGAGCTAGTATTAGCAATAAGCAATAAATATTATAATCGTTGTTACAGTTAAAAAAAATATTTGGTTATTAATCAAGTGGCGGCGCACATTATCTTAAATCAAACAGGTTTCAACCATTACTGTTTTTCCTGTATGATTTTTTTTCGTCATTTTAGTATAAATTATATACATTATATAAAACTTATGTGGCCCGAAGGAAAAAAAATGTTGAGTACCGCTGGTCTAGACTGTATGCTTTTGTGTACATCTATAGTTCTCAGGTCACGCGTAATCTAACATACAAAAATAGTAACATGTTAAATTACTATATTCAGTGGAAAATTTGTAATTGGCATAATTTTAAAAACCATTATTTCATATTTGTTAAGATTGTTGTTTTGCTGTTAATTTTCCCCAAAATAAAATAAATAAATATCGTAAACAGAAATTGACTCGCGAAACCATAAATTTGTACACTAAACCACGAATTAATTAATAAGTACGAATATTTTAATTACTTTGAACAACAACCACAAATCCTTTCTACAGATCTGCAAAGAGTGTTGATGACCTAAATCATTGCACAACCATAACCAAATGAAAGCCACTTGCATTAGTGTGAGTAACAGTGTGTTTACAAAAACTCGTAACACAGACAGATCAAATGACAGATGTAAAAAGTAATCCATAAAAACCAAGTTTTTATTATACTCTCTTTCTCATTTACTAGTTGAAACATTTTTTTTGCTTAACCTACGCGTTGGGCTTCGGTCGGGCGAAGCGTCGACGCTACGAATGAGAGTAATAAAAAATTTCCAAAAATCCAAAATTATACTTTAATCAGGTTTCGCGACTACCGAAATATTTTCATACAACTTAATAATTTGTATGAAAAAACCATTCAAAATTTGAAAAATCAAAAATGTATTATTTTTTTTAACGAAAATTTGATAGATCTTCTTGATCGTCGCCACGAGTCTGCTTGCAAAGTTTCAGCTCGATTGGATCACGGAAAAGGGGTTTAAAACGGATCCAAAGTTTTTTCGTCAAGACAAGAAGACAAGAAGACAAGCAGACGCCACGAGTTAATATAAAGGGAGTAAAAAAAATAAATATAATTTTATTTTAATTTTAAAACCTAAAATAAGCATAGGTGTACCTACAAATATTATAAATAAAACTCATTCCATGTTCAAAATGAATTTGACTCCAAAATTGTTACTGATGAATGTTTTGGCGGCCCTCGTAGCCCAGTGGGTATGACACTGGCTTCTCACACCGAGGGTTCCGGGTTCGATTACCGGTGAGGTCACAATAAATCTAAGTGATTTACTCAAACCTGGGTGTTTTGTAATGTATTTCGTTTCTGTAATTGGGCCTCTTGGCCTGTTGAAGCGTAAAATAAATAAAATAAAATAAAATAAATTAAATAGAAAATAAAACATTGACTATATGCTTTTTTAAATAAAATACTCAAATTGTGGCATGCTACCTTCATACAACTAAATTCGATTTTTTTATATTTCAGTTTATTAAAAATTAAAATTAAAAAGTGAATCCATTACCTACTATATCGCATATATATGTCATTGGTATTAATCATTAATCAAAATATATAATTCTGTACATAACAATATCCGTCACCAACGCTACCAAAATGCTCAATTAATAATGTGATATAATATAATATTGATGTATAAGAAGCAAAAGCTCTTTTTAATAATGTCCATCACTAACTTTATCAAGACGCTACTCTAGATAGCGCCGTTCTCCCAGCATTAACTGGCGGCCGAAATTTATATCGGACTCCGAACCCTCATCTTAATTTTTATTAAATTGATTTAAGTATGTGATCACCGTATCGTGATCTTGCAGTCACCGCATCTTTAAATAAAAAATATTAAACAGTCGTTCCGCGTGACTGCTAGTGTGATACTGAAGTGGACAATGGATTCCACTACACAATTGACGTCTTACAGAGGGTATCACTCACACTAATGCAATTGGCTTTCATAAAGTGAACAGACCTTAAAAATCTATGAATTTTAGATCCATCATGCCTTCGTTGGTTGGGTAGTAAGACTGAGTTTGATAAATGATAAATTCTGACAAATGAAATAATCCCCTGTGACTTAAGGTGACTTTCTTCTGTTCGCCCTTTCACGTAAATGTCGGGGATTAGTACGATCATAGAATACAAATTTTGCTTTACGGCCGGTAACCAAGTGCCCGAGTTCTACATTCACTCCGCAAATCACATTAAATGCTCTTGTCTTCAAGAAATCGATCCGTTTTTATCCACCATATTAAAAACTCGGTTGAAGGAAAATAGGGATACTTTGTAAAAAAAAATTAATGCAATAATACCACAGAACAAGCTTTATCCGAAGTGATATATTTTTTAACTGTGGACGATTTTGCACATCGTCAAATGATGTCTATTTTTTTTTTAAATATTCAAATTCGATTGTTAGTTATGCTACAAGATATGATCAAGGAATATTTTTTAATTTTACTTATTTATTTTGTGAATACAGTGCGTGGCACTATTGAAAAAATAAAGTGAAATTGAAATAGAAAGACATCCTTATAGTTTTATCAGAATTAAAAAAAATAAACAAGAATGAATCAAAATAAAAATGGATAAGGCAGTACACGTTTATTCACAAAATATAAAAAGCAATTAAATAAAAGAAAATATACCTATACAGAATATTAATTAAATAAAATAGTATTTGATGAAAAATTAAAATGATAGCATATCAACGAATAAAACAGTTAAACATTAGCAGAGGTTATCATAGAAATTATCACTCTCTCAAAATTAATACATAAGTTTTTTCGTTGAAATTTTTGAGCTGCTGGAAAAATTAATCCATCGATACCGATCGTTATGTAATTGTATGTGGTTAACCAGATAATAACAAAAATAAAAAATATATCCTATTAAAAATAAATATTTTTCATTTCGAAAAATAAAAATGTGAAAAACGCAAGAAAATAAAATTTCCGAAAGATGATGCCCTGGCAAAATGATCTTTGAACTCAGAAAATTCCTTATCTGTGTTTGTCGTCGAATTCGTTCGAAAGTTTTTGTTTCTGAGAAAGAAAAAATAATTTTATATTATAGGATAGTAAACTTTTCTTAATGTATACAATTTGATTGATTTCTAATCTTCTTATACTCTTCAAATGCAACTATGCAATTCTCTACATGTTTCTGTTCTGTATCTCATCCGGGAGGGTTCTGCATTTGACTTATTGAAGTATTTTGTCTGAATTTTCCTGTCTGTGTAATTTCTTCAATCTTTCCCTTAAGTACATTCCTGACGTATAAATTACGTACATAAATATATCCTATATACTGACTCAATCAATTTTCGATGTTGTCTAATAACGGACACACTATAAGACAGTTTTAAAAATGTTTAATCTGTTAACTGTTTTTAATTTCGTTAGAATACTTTTTCTTGAGCAAAAGTGTGCTTCAGAATCCAAACGAAACTTAGTTCTTATGCCTGGGCTGCATTTAATGACACGATTGACTTCTTATTATTTTTAGCATTTATTAGCTTCGTAGAACTTGTGAATCTACGATTTCTTCTCTACTTTTTCAAAGACATACGAGTGCTTCACGAGTCTTTTATGCACTTACTAAGTTCTTTCAGATCTGTATCGATATTATCCATCCATTTTCGTCTACCTCGGTTTCAGTCTTGTTGGCCTGTGTACGAGAGGTTTGTGTCTTGTCAGATTTCGCTATATATTTATTAATTGATTCACTGATTCAATCATCAGTGTATCCATCCATCCATACATTCATCCATCTATCCATCCATCCATGCATGCACACAAATTAAAATAAGCTTACAATATTTAACAACAATATTACAGGAAAAGACGGATATAATTTGAAAAAAAAAAGAAGAATACCACATCTGTTTAAATGCATATAAATGAGATCTAAACAAAAAAATAAAAAAAATATACGAAATTCTGATTCTATCTAGAAATCTTCGATTGAAATCAGGCAGCCCGCAAAATGAAATATCCAGCAAATCCCCAGATCTACCCTCGCCCATGAATATGCGCAAGTAAAAGGCTGCTTATAAATAATAAAGAGTCATGACTGGGTGAATATCCAAGTATTTTAAAATCAAGATCATCGGGACTCATCTCGCAAATGAGATGAAACACGCCTTCATATTAGCGAGTCTCGTATTTAACACAAAAAACTGTTTTAAAAACTGACCATAAAAGTTTAACCATTTGTTTAACAGATGTTACACAATTCAGGAAACAATAATGCAATTGAATGTTAATGCAAGCTTGAACAGCTGGAGTCTAGTCCCGTGGGAAATTTTTGAGAATTTCCTAAATGTACCAGCATGGCGAGAGCAGGATGCATCCAAGCGATACTTGCAGTAAATAGTGCAGTGCAGATTTATTGCAGCAATCGATTATTGGTAAATGTACTTGATTGGTTACTTCTTGTGTTGATTTTCTCGACCCACATTACTCTTTCACTGGTTCCGTTTACTTCAAAATAAATCCTTTTTCTTATATTCGATTCGCTCTTTTTACTCCCTTTCTTTTAACTCGTAGCGTCTGCTTGTCTACTTGTCGCCTTGTCTGCTTGTCTGACGAAAAAACTTTGGATCGATCTTTTAACCCTTTTCCCGTGATCCAATCGAGCTAAAACTTTGCAAGCAGACTCGTGGCGACGATCAATAAGATCTATCCAATTTTCGTTAAAAAAAAAATACATTTTTGGATTTTTCAAATTTTGAATGGTTTTTTCATACAATTTATTAAGTTGTATGAAAATATTTCAACGCGTCTGGTAGTCGCGAAACATGATTATAGTATAATTTTGGATTTTTGGAAATTTTTTATTACTCCCTTTCGTAGCGACGCCTGACCAAAGCCCAACGCGTAGGTTAAGCGCCAAAGCAGTTTCCACTAGTAAATGAGAAAGGGAGTATAATAAAAACTTGGTTTTATGGGTTACTTTTTTGTTTTCTACTTTCTTAGGAGACCCAGAAGATGCCAAGATTTTCCTTACTAAAAAATTTGAAACATCTTGATCTGAAATACCATTGGATTGATGATTGTGCTTATATCTTACCGTATCATATCTAGAACTGTCAACTTTAGTCTGGTCCGCAGCGGCGCGGCGGGATACGTATTTGTACTTGCGTACTTTCCCAATCCTCATTGACACGTGCGTCATAGTTTCGCCATTAATGTATTAAGCTTATTCTTGCATATAAATATATTTTTTAGTCTCCCTGAGCATATACAAAACTTTATGTAAAGTATTATACTACAATTCATCTTCAGCAGGTACTATGTAGGTAAAAAACAAATAATTGTTATGGAGACAGAACCAAACAGTGCGTAGTTCCAAAATTATTCAACAAGCTATCAGATAAAATAAAAAATGTAACGGGACAAAAAAATATAAAAAAGACATTAAAGAAATACTACAGTGAATTGTGAAGTGGATAGGAAAAGCAAAGTTAGTTTAATATAGTAGCTTATTATATAATATATCATAAATTAAATACAATTAAGTAAAGAAATGTACATACACTTATTATAATTAAATCCTTGCGTTTAAACTGTAATTACAGTTTTGCAAGAGGTAATTTAAAAAAATAAAAATAAAACAAAGGTATATACGCCAAAGTAACATGCCAAAGGATGTACATTTAAAAATATATATACGAAACAAAATTATCAACATGCTCTTTTCTCAATTGTAAGTGATTATAGAATTTAAAGTTATAGTCGTATCTCTTCTTTTTTCTGCCTTGTGAAACCAGAAATTTATTCTGCAATTACTACAGAGAGCCATCGTATGCTGAGCATACGCCTACAAAAATCAATTTCTAAACAACACATCACCTATATAATATATAAATAAAAAAATAAAAAAAAACGATATAAATCCAAAATCTGAAATTTACACCCCTTAAAAAAATGTGCACCATACGTTTCCTTTTACTGGTAAACACATATCTGGAGGTAATTTAAAATTACGAGGCCAGGTCATCTAACCACGTGTCATCGTTATTCGCGATATAACGGTGGTGGCTGAACTGAAAAAGATTGAATGAGTGATATTTAAAAGAAATTCAATTATCTGCGAAGTTCTCCCTGTTAAACGAATATACCACAATAAAATAATCTTGAAGCACTATGAAGAGGAAAGAGAACTAGTAAATCAAATCAACTCTGCAAATCGCAAACAGGCAACTCAGTGTGAAAAAAATAATCAACTTCTACGGAGCAAGAACAACAGAGAACACAGTACCACGACTCTTCAATACCGGAGCATGTCGAGAATATCACCTTACCTACAAGGCGAGGAAGAGAAATAAGGAAATTCCTACTAAATAACTTGACTCTGAAAATTTAGACATATCACAGTGCCTTATATCGTTGGCTTCAATGCTTTTTTATTTTTATTTTGAGCTGTTCAGTGATTTTTTTTATATTCATCTCAGTGATTCATATAGATGTTCATGTTTTTTTTATTATTTCGATTAGTTTCAATTCAATTCAATTCAATTTATTTAATAATATGTACATTACAAACTAAGTGTTCAAGTCATACATATTATGGAAGTATATATCAAAATAAAAATATTTTATAAATTAAAAATAAAATAAAATCCGGTCAAAGGTATAGGAGAATCCCGCTTCGGAAAACCCCCTCAGACACATGGAATATATCAATACCCAAAGTCATTTTGTTCAGCATAGCTGTGGCTCTTCCAACAGGCATAACCATCGGCAGGTTGGTCCTGTATATTGGAATGTAAAACAATCTATGCTGATGATGTCTAATGTAATTATCAGGAACATACAAACCAATGCTCTGCATAATTTTTTTTATACTTTATAATAGTTTATATGCAATGTACTTATTCAAGAAAATTGAAAAGAAACGTGCCGACAAGCTGTACAAGGCTTGGCATGATCTTTAACAATAGAAAATATGTATAAATTTAATAAAAAATATTAAACAAGATTATCAACATGCTCTCAACTTTTTCTACCTATACCTCTTCTTTTTCTGCCTCTTGAAACCGGAAATATACTGTGCAGTTCTTACAGAGAGCTATCCATATCTCACTATTAAGGGTAGGTCTGCTGGGCACACGCCTACAAAAGTCAATTTTTAAACAAGAAATCGAACACACAACACACATAAATCCAAAATCTGAAATTCACACCCCTAAATAAATGTGCACCATAGCAGGTTTCCTTTTGCTGGTAAACACATCTCTGGAGGTTATTTAAAATTACGAGGCCAGGTCATCTAACCATGTGTCATCACGGTGGTGGCTGAACTGAAAGAGGTTGAATGAGTGATCTTTAAAAGAAATTATCTGCAAAGTTCTTCCTGTTAATCAAATATAACACTACAAAATAATCATGAATTACTATGAAGAGAAAAAGGAACTAGTAAATCAAATCCACAGAACTCTGCAAATCACAAATAGACAACTCAGTGTAAAAAAATAAACAACATAAACGAAGTAAGAACAACAGAGAACACAGTACCACGACTCTTCAATAAAATACCGGAGCATGTCAAGAATATCACCTTACCTACAAGGAGAGGAAGGGAAATAAAGAAATTCCTACTTAATAACTTGACTCTGAAAATTTAGACAAATCACAGTGCCTCATATCGTTGGCTTCAATGCTTTTTTATTTTTATTTTGAGCTGTTCCGTGATTTTTTTATATTAATCTCAGTGATTTATATTGATGTTCATGTTTTTTTTATTATTTCGATGTTTCAATTCAATTCAATTCAATTTATTTAATAATATGTACATTACAAACTAAGTGTTCAAGTCACAGTACATATTATGGAAGTATATATCAAAATAAAAATATTTTATAAATTAAAAATAAAATAAAATCCGGTCAAAGGTATAGGAGAATCCCGCTTCGGAAAACCCCCTCAGACACATGGAATATATCAATACCCAAAGCCATTTTGTTTTGCATAGCTGTGGCTCTTCCAACAGGCATAACCATCGGCAGGTTGGTCCTGTATATTGGAATGTAAAACAATCTATGCTGACGATGTCTAATGTAATTATCAGGAACATACAAACCAATGCTCTGCATAATTTTTTTTATACTTTATAATAGTTTATATGCAATGTACTTATTCAAGAAAATTGAAAAGAAACGTGCCGACAAGCTGTACAAGGCTTGGCATGATCTTTAACAATAGAAAATATGTATAAATTTAATAAAATATAAATTTAAAAGAAATAGCGAGTACGATCCATAGGTATTTATTGAGTAAACGATATGTTGTTATAATTTACCCAATAAATAAAAAGTAAAAAAAACATGCAACAAACGATTTATTTGAGAAAAAACATCAAGTAATCCTTATTTACGCACAGGGCAGCCATCTGTCTATACATAACGTGGAGGTCATAAAAATTGACCGATAGCACAGAGCTGACATGAATATTTATGAACCCGAGTCCTATTCCATTAAGGGATTAAGTCGGATTCAGGCAGCTCAAGTACCTTTCTACCCTAATACGCTTTCAAGTTGTCTCAATACAAGGGATGAAGCAGCCATGACAAGAGAAATTGTCGAATATTGAAGCAATTGTGGGAGCTTTTCAAATGTTTTGGTATGTTCGGTATGCTTGCTTACTAGGGGATTATTGTTCCGGTAGGTTTTCATACGTGGGAATTATTTCATATTTAATGATAATCCTCCTCACCGACCATGGATACGTTGATGGTGTAGGGGTTGTGACTCTCGCCTAGCGATCTGTGCTTGGTGGTTCGAGCCCCATTCCACGACACCGGCTAATTAGTCAACCATTAATATTAGACCTAATATTAATGGTTGAGGAGAGTTGCGGTGTCAAAGTTTGTATTTTTTCCAATATTTTTGACTTAATTTTTTTCAGAACGCTGGACTATCATTACAGTAACTTATATCTAAGATAAAAAGTTCATTACCTGTAACACAAGTCAAATAAAATATTAAAAACATTCCATTTCCAATTGGAAAACATTCCAATTGGAATTTTTTCAGAGTTTTTATTATTTTATTTAACTTTTTTTGAGACAAATAATTTTTTCGTAATCGAGATAAATTACTTTTTTTACGATTTTGTTATCTTTTCATAATTTTTTTATTATGAATTGTATCAAACAAACATTTTGTTGCCTACCAACGTTGTGAATCATACACATGGAAATAAAAACAATTATTTTTTTAAATTCTACTTTCTTAATTTTCTAAAAATCATTTTCAAACACGTCAAATTCTATTTTCGTCTTTTGCATATTTGCGTTTTTTGTACTCATATATCCCTCATTTGTAACTGATTGATAAAGGGCGGTTATTGAAGCTATGCCATGTAAATAGGCACAGCTCCAGGAAGATAAATTGTCTGTTCAAAGAATAACCGTAAACAAATCAATCGGGATAAAGATTAGACCCAAAAACCACCCAATAATGACATCAAATGACTTACCAAATAGCTGGATCCTAGATCTCCTTGCACAAACTGCGGCGATATCCCTGCGGGATTATTTTATTTATTTAGAATTCGATAGGCTGATGTTGTGGCGAAGATTCAACATATATTATATATTGCATACTGGCTCGAGCGGGCCAAAACACAGCGATGCAATTCAAAATTAGCGGAAAAATATAAATCACAATGTGTTGACGAGATTTTCAATTTTTTTTTTAAAAAAGTAATGCGATGCGTAGAAATTTTCATTGCCGATGTTTTAAATTCATGCGAGGTGAACCTGTCGTCGCTTCCCAAGCCATCTTGCCAGGGAAGAGACACTCCGAATAGCCTCAGGTCGAACAAAACATCGCGGTTGAAATGGCAGATAAAAAAATAATAATTCTTTGCATAAACAGTAACATATTGTACATTTTTTATAAGAAAATAAAGTCGGAATTATTTTTGAGAATCTCTAAACGATGTTCAACTAAGAAAGAACATCACGCAGCAGTTGGCCCTGAAAAGGACCGTTGCATTCCAACGTTTTGAGCAGATCGCATTACTCATCTTCAGGGGGTGTGACTTTTCAGCGAAGTGCCGCTCTTATACGATTGTGAATACACGTCATTTAAGGCCGACAGTTCAGGGCGAGGTAAATTTAATTCGTATAATTAAGTCACAGTTTCGCCCTATTGTGCGGCTTCTCGTAATTCTGCCTGTAGGTGAAAGATCGTTCGGGGAAAATTTTGGTCTTAATAAGTTCAATAGTTACAGAAACATTTTTTTCAACATTTCTAACTTCTTTTTGGCAAAAAGTTGAACTATCATTACAGTAAATTATATCAATTATTTGTTTTAATACAATTTGAATAAAATTATATAATTATATTAACTTGTATTGAAGCGAATGAATTTTTACATAGTCGATATAAGTTATTGTAATAATAGTTCAAGTTTTAGCAGAAGATCAAAAATATTGAAATAAAAATATAAAATTTGATATTGCATATCTCCCGTAACTATTGATCATGGTTACTTGAATATTTTCGACTCATTACAAAGGCATGAAGCAACCTGTAAAGTTTTTACTAAAGAGACATTTCATAATTTAATAATATATAATATAATATTTTACTCTGTGATCGTTGAGTTATTAACAGCTAGTTTCAGCTTACGGCTGAATGTTCATCAGGGTTGTATATATTCAACTCTGATAAAGGCTCAACTGTGAGCCGAAACCAGTTGGGAATTACTCAATAAAATGGTGTCAAGGTGATATTTTATTTAAATATCTTTAAAATTTGTTTTGTACCCTTATTTAGGATACGGTTCATCTGTAACGTCAGAAGCTTGGAAGTAAACTTAGGACATTACTGAGTCACCACTTAGTTGGCTTAATTTTTTCGGCAATTTAGTCATGTTAATATGATAAAATTCACAATTCTTTTTAGTATGTTCAATTTTTTTATTATTATTATTTTAAACATGATAGAGACCTGTAAGATCTATGGATAACATTTTACATAATAGTTTGATATAATAACAATAAGAACAAAAAGTCATTTGTTATATTTGGCAAAGTTTTAGGATTTATGTCACTTCTATTTTGAAATTGTTAGCAGTCAATTGTTTGGTCTGTCGTGGGTCGTTTTATAATTTTAATACGTTACAATAAATTAGTCGTGATTGTCCTGTTTTTTAATTATGCAAAAAAAAGTTCATTGCTTGTTTTTAGTGAGAATAAAACATTTACGAAACGGTCTAATAAAAGTGTCAAATAATACGTATCGGGACTCATTTCACAGGCGCTCCCGCCGCCCGCCACTCGCGGTGAAAATGTTTCCATGTGAATTCTTACCATTTTCATTTTCACGTTCCAACTTTACCCCGAGATTTCGGGAGGTAATGTGCATTTTAGCAGTAAACACCGAAACAGTTTCCATCCCAACTGTCCCCTCCCCCCGACCGCACCCCTCCGCCCGCGAGCGCGAGAGCCTTGATAATATTTTGGTGCCTTTCCAAATGTGTCATGCGGCATTTAGCTGATACTAGAAAAATGCATGGGGAATTTTCCGACATTACCCGGACGTTTTCAAGATAGCCAGCTGCCAAAAATCGGTCGAGTGTTGCCACTGCGACGGTCCCAAAAAAATGCACACCGCGAATTTTAACGCTTTTAAAAGTGAACATTCGTGTATATTCGTTTGCGGACTCTATCGCTGGTGCTCAAATTGTATTGCTTTTCAATGTGCTTAAAATTCAGGTTTATTGAATTCGCGACTTTTTTTATGTGTATTTTTAGGTAATAGCGTTAATTTTGCGGTTGGACATATGAGTCGTATATTTTCAGACACCGCTGACTCCAAACCGAAGCAATTTACAGCCGGTCAAGTAATTTATGCCTTATTGTGTGAGATTTTATTACCTACACCATTAGTTTTTCTAGAAAGTTTGTTTACATTTGTAACAAACTTTATAGAAAAACTAACAGTGTAGGTAATAACATCTCACACAATAGTTATAAATTACTTGACCCGCTGTAAATTGTTTTGGTAAAGATTAAGCGCTGTATGGAAATATAGGACTCATATATAGACATTAGATGGGCCAATCAGCATACGCTAGTGGAAACCAAAGTCAGAATATATAAAACATGCAAAAGACCTTTCATGAAATATGGTTCAAAACAAGAGAGGACACGGTGAAGAACTAAACACCTCCTCAGAACTACCAAGACCCTCAGAGACAAGAGTACCCAATGCGAAAAACCGCAGAACCTGCGACATACAAGACATTGTAAGATGGAGCAGGCAGAGAAGGCGTTTCTGGAGGGACCATGTCGAGAGAATGGAGCAGACGAGACTTCCCAAAGCCGTTATGTGTGGGATTCCAGAGGGGCACCAGGGAGACCACCAAAGAGATGGAGAGAGCTAGATGTCCTCGTCACATGTCCAGGACTGACATGTCAACACAGATCAAAGATCTAACAAAAGAAGAAGAAGAAGACATTTTTATCAATTTTAAAATCCACGGAGTATACTTTCAAAAACTTGTAAAAATTTTACAACTAAACTAAATATCATATTATATGTAAAATTTAATAACAATAGCCTGTAGCAAACAGAGCTAGTATCTTCATAAACAGGGAAATTTTATTGATAAGTGCCTCTGAAAAGAAAAAATTATCCTAATTTATATATTTTTTACTAAATAGAGGTCCGAACACAGATATTGGCTTCATCTTAATCATATTATAACATCATATGATAGCTAAAATCATATAAATAAGTTGGGTAATAGAGAAATGAAACCATTTATCACAAATACCGATTAAAATATATATAATAGATTCATAAATATTGATAATATTTTTTGAATCAGTATGGATAATATGGGATAATGTTTTAATTCGTGATTTTTATAATACAATTTTTTTTAAATACGACACTATTAAAACGCACATGATTGATCGTGACCTATCAACTAGCGTGTTTGGTGCAGTGTCGTAGTGTTTGTATACTTGGATTCCTTACAACTGTGACGCACCTACTAGTACTAGTGAAATGGCGTGTTTTGGCTGAAATTTAAAATATTGTATTACAAAATCATTTTTATACTTTTAGGTATATTATATATACCTAATATAGGTAGATATATAAGAAATTATACCTATTTTCTAGAAATTTTCTATCTTTAGAACAAAGTAAAGATTATTCTATTAAAAAACGGTGAAATTTCCCTATTGTACGTGGTATATTCACTATCTAAAAACAGCTTAGATAGCCGAAACAGCGATAAATTAACGAAATTAAATTTTAAAAATTAAAAACTAATAAATTTGATATATATTGTATATTATATTACTCGAAGAACTTGATATAATTTCTTTTTAAAAAAGTTTGTTAGTGTATAAAATATATATATTTATTTTTATTTGGAAAACAAACACAGAAAATAAAAAAATGTCTCTTCAACGATGGGCTTATGTCGGAGCATCTTCATTTTTTTTTTTGACTTCTACAGCATACACTGCTTTATTTCACTTTTGACTACCTTATTGAAATCGCCTTTCTCTTCCTTCTCGCCTTCAACCCTAATACATTTCTAATGATTGCCAATTTCTCCATTTTCCTTCTACACTTCTTGCAATTTATGGTATATACAGCGTACGAAGACAATACCAAACTCGAAGCCTCTAAGCATATTTCTTCATTTACGACACTTATATTAGATACACCTGATTGTCTGTTTTTTTGGGCGGAATCTTGTAATCGATATTTCATCCGTTTCGCAATGTCCAATTGGCCTGAAATTTTTCTCTGAAAACAATACACGAAAAATGCACTGATCAATCAATGAATCTAAATTTTATATAGGAAATTAATTAATGAGCTCACAAATAGGTGTAGGTAGTTTCCTACGGAAGTGATTTTGTCTGCTTGGTAATATTAATAAAAAAAACAGAAAATTATGTTACATTAAATTTTTTTTAAATATTGCTCATATTTAAATGTACTAAAAATTAAAAAACTAATTTTCGGTCACTTAATTTGTCTCACTCTCCAAATAAAAATGTGGGCGCTTTTTCTCCATCAACAACAGAATTCTTTAATCTATAACAATATCGTAAGCGACCACCTTTTTTTTGTAATTTATCAAAAAAAAATTTGGCGCGTTTTTTTATAATACATTTTTCTCATTTCTCCTATGTACGGTTTTAAATTTCGAATCACCTCACAATTACGGTTTATTCCATCACCAGTAGAAACATTTTCTCGATTTCGAAAATGTTGTAATCTTTCATCCCCGTCCCTTATTAAATAATTAATTCATTAGCTACTCCAGGCGATTATTCTGCACCTCTATTTTTTTTTTTTTTTTAAAAAAACTTTAAAATAGCAGTTGTAGAGCATGCTCATGTTAAATAGGACCAGGCATTACATTAAACCAGAACGGCTCGTTATTTTAATATTTATAATTAAAACTCTTCTTCGTGTGGGCAAAAACGAAATTCATTACATTCTACACACTTAGTTAACATACCGAAATAAAATATCTTTACAAGAAAAATAAGGAAATGTTGGGAATGTGGAAATTTGGGAGCAATAAAAAATTGTCTTATTAGTTAATTTATTACATATGGCACTTCAAGAATATTTTGTGTTCAGATATATTTCAATATATGAGTGAGCGATATTTGTGCGATAAAATATTGTAATATGATCGCTTCACACTTAACAGTGATATTACAAAAAAAAAATCTTTTTACACAAACTAATAAATGGTACTATCGACTGTCCTCAATTACTAGAACGTATCTGCTTGCGTGTTCCGTCTCGCATAACTAGAAGTCATGCAGGTTTTTCCGTGGAAACTGCAGCTCCTAATAATTTCTTTAATTTCCCACTGCAAAGGCTTCCTAGACTAGCAAACAGATACGAGCAACTTGATGTCTTTATCAATAACCGTATATTATTCAATGATATATTAAAAGGTGTATTGAAAGATTACTAGTATTTGTCGAATTGGACTTAAATAATTGATTTGTATTTGTATGCATATTTTATATAATATTATGACTTTCAAAGCTTGTGCTTTATCTTTTCACTCTACGTTATTGCTTTTTTTTGTTTTTGAATTTCTATTATATTATATTTTTCTTATGCGTCTGCTTGTTATATACTTGCTTCTTACTTTATATTATATTTATCTTTATGTATTTGTATCTGTATTTTAACTTTTTTTTTTCCTCTTTATGTCATTATTATGTTTTTTTTTTTTAAACTATATATTCTGTTAATGTACCCTTTGCCTGTCTATTGTAAAATCCATATTTCCAAATCCATTTTTTAAAATTTAAATAAAAACAATAAAAAATGCCTTTTTTTAGGCTTATTTTGAATTTGTATACTACGCACTATATTTATGATTTATGTCATACTTTGATTTGTTTTATTAATAACGATACCAAGGTATTTTTAAAAATTAACTAGAAACTGACATGAAGATGATTAATTCCTGTAAATTTAGTAATCGGTGTCAAAAATATCAGAAAAAAGACACAAATTTGACTACATATTTTACTATGAATAATACAGTCAAGGGTTTGTGGTTATGGAAGGCAATTACGAAAGGTATGAAATCGATTATTGTTTTATTAATTTACTTTAATCACTAATGAAATACAGAATCGTTCTTTGTCGACCAAGATTAAGCTGGGAGAGACAACAAAAAAATGTAATTGAAAACAGAATGGGTCTGGACTGGTTGACCCGAGCAGAAGCAGCGCAAGACAGGGAATCATGGAAGCACCTTGTCGAGTCTTTGGGCTCCGACCCAACTAGGATAAGGGAAAGAAGATGATGATGATGATGATTAATTAACTGTAATTTTAGTTCAACTTATTGCATAAAATAAGTCAGAAATATTGAAAAAACAAATTCAAACTGTGATATTGCATATCTACATAACTATTAATATTATGGTCATGGTTGCTTGAACATTTTGTAAAGTTTCTGCTACTAGCTATGAAACATCCTATAGGTATGTATGTTTTGATAAATTTTAAAAATATTTTTACATGCTAATAATGTGCTTTCTATCAATACCACGGATTTATTGGCACGGAAATTAAATTTCATTAAGTTTTAAGACTTTAGTAGAATGTCGGAACAACTCAAATTTTTGAGATATATTCAAATATTTTACAAAACATAACTCTAAAACAATGCTAACTTTACTTACCTCTGTGACTATTTCGAAAACACAAATTAGTCAAAAATCTTTTTGTAAGATATTTTGTATATCCCAACTATCGCATTTTTATGAGACGAGAATTGTTAACAGTTCCTGAAAAATAATACATAATTATTTCCACGTAATGTTAAAAGCAGAAATAATTGCACGTAATCATATTTCAATGCACTCAGCAATTTCATCAGTAAATTGGAAATTACTACAAGGTCTGGGATAATCTGGATAATAGATTGTGGAAACATCGCGAAATGACATTCACTATTTATACAAGAGAGTTGCAGGCCCGCTGCGCGGACGATTTTGTTTTGAATTTAAGCGAAAGCCACAGATAAAGCGAAACAACAGCGAGAACCTAACGAGTGTTCGGAAATAAAGGCGACCGCAGACGTGCAAATATTCAACAGACCAGTATAAAGTGTTCCACAGACGAGTGATTGGTGCGGATATTGTGAATTGAAGAATAGATCTCCAGCGATTTAATTGAAATAATAAAATTTTAATTAATTTAAAATGTTTGATTTGCCTCCACAGTCATGATCCCCTGACAATATCTAAATGATTAGAAAATAATGATGTTTCAAATTTTTTGTGATTTACTTTGTGGAAGTCCATTGTAATTAACTTTTTAGGAAAATTAAATGAAGCGCAACGTTATTTCCTTCGCACTGTTACACTTTAATTAATTAAAATTATTAGGTTTTCGGTGCTTGTTGCACCATATTCAGTAATAAACTGAATGAACTTACCTTTTATTCAATTTTTATAAAAAGTTGATTAAAATAATAAATTTAAAAAATATTAAAATTCAACGAACTTTATAAGAACCACATTTATTGATTCTATATTTTAATGGTTAACTTCTCGTATAATATATTCTATATATAATATTATACTATATACTATATATATATATCTATATATATTTTAAATGGAGATTGAACACGGAATATGTGTCACATCAATATTTTTACTACATATTTTCAAATTAAGCTAAACGCTTGTGCTACGTAAATTGGACTAACTTGTTATTCTGGAGTGAGATTTGGACCTGCGACCTTTGGATCACAAGGCGAGAGTCCTAACCACAAGACCAAGAAGCTTCTCGATATATTCGCTTTATCCGCCTTACTCGAGATTAAAATATTTTTGATATTCAAAGCTTTAACTTTATGATTGAAACAAATCATTAATTTCATATAACTAACAATTTTTATGATCGATGTGGTTCATACATTCATAGTTTTTTTTTATATTAAAAATGATATCCAACTACAAAGTAGGTATATATATGATTTAAACAATAAAATTAATTAAAAATGTACGCATATTTGTGGTTTGCTCGAATACTCACGAATACCACTAATAGATTCAAACTAAAAAAAACGGAAATTCACTGAACAATAATATTTATTTATATTAAAGCAGGCATCGGAAATAATCCGTCTGCACGATGAATTGAAAATGTGCATTTGCCTCCAGGGGCTCCGAGCTTCTGTATTTTGAATTAATTAGCCGTAGACGTGTTAAGAGCCGAGTTAGTTGGCGATTATTTCGGGAGATTAGGTGATAGGGATTAGTTTGCCTTATGACAGTTGGATTATTAGAAAACTTTCTCAACCAGACATACTCAATGGGCATTGTTATAAAGGGTTGATTAATATCAAAGGTGAAGATTATCAGAATACGAGTGTTCCCAATCCCTCTGTGAAGGTTTGAAACATGGACGGTGAGATGAGGAGAGTTCAGAAAATTAGATGCATTAGAGACGTGGTGCTGGTGGCTTATACTGCTAATCCCGTGGACAGCTTACAGAACAAACAGATTCAATCTTTTATTCTTCATTAGAGATCTAGGATCATTGCGGCTGGAAGCAAATGAAACACTTGAAATAATTAAATTTTTATAAGTTAACTATTGTTAACGTTATTGCTAATAGTATAGTTTAGTAGACTCAATTGTAAACTATGGTCTAAGCAGAAAAAACAAAACAACTACAATTTAGAATTATTAAAATTATAGCAAATAAAAAACAAAAAGAAGCATGTAAGGACCAACCAGAAAACGTGTAAAATGTGTAAAATCTTACCGATCCAAAAACAACTTTACTATAAAATGACACTGGAAGAATACAAGAAGGACAGATTCAAATACATACAATAAATCAAGAATATACGACAAGACAAATAACGAATAAAAAATTAGAAATAAAAAAAAACAAATAATTGTTACGGAGATAGAACCAAACAGTGCGTAATTCCAAAATTATTCAACAAGCAACCGGATAAAATAAAAAATATAACGAAACAAAAAAATATAAAAAAGACAGAAATACTACAGTGAATTTGGAAGTGGATAGGAAAAGCAAAAATTGGTTTGTTATAGTAGCTTATTATATAATTTGTTATAAATTAAGTACAATTAAGTAAAAAAAATGTACATACACTTATTATAATTAAATCCTTGCATTTAAACTGTAATAACAGTGTAAAAATTTAAAAAAAAACCTAAATTAACTGGGCTCGAATTTATGTAACTGAAGACTTATTCTATAATTTGTACTGAATCTCGCACTTGTTACTCGAAAATCTTCCACTTGTATCTAAGAATTTTGATTCACGTCATTGGAATCGCACTGATCACCATGGAATACTTCTCACACTTAGTAGGTACTTTGTCACTGGTCTGTATCCACACCGAGACCAACGTTTCTTCGCCAAATGTCAAAGCATGACTGTTTTTGCTGCGATTTGTACTCTCGATGTTCAAGAAATTTTTGGCACATTTTAGATGTTTTATCATAGTTTAGAATGTTCATAAGACTTCAATTATATGTAGTTTCTGTTTAGTCTCTCGTGACAATGTCTATAACCACAGTTCCAATAGACTGCCATCCATCCCTAGAAAATGCCTCTGTGTTCCACTGGCTGGACGCTTCTCTACATTTTGTAAGTCTGTTTGGACATCACCTGCTCATCTCCATCTTGGTCTTCCCCTGGAAAAAAAAGAAACAGATTTACATCTTCTGTTAAGAACTTATTATCATTTACATACAAGTATCAATGTCTCATTAGCTAGTGTCGGTCCGCAACACGTATTGTGCAATTAAACAGAACAATATTTACTATCTCCTGTTCTTTTTTTTTATTTATTTCTTAAGTTAGTCAATATTACATTGTATATTGACTAGTATTTAACACTGAACATTCTTAAATCTATTACTAATATACTATCCATTTACACCTACACATTTACATTTAGGTACATCTAATCTAATCTATGGTACAATCTATAATTAATAATTCTTATTCCCAACAATTCTATGCTATTTTTACAATAATTATAGCATTTGTTTTTAAATACATTCAACTTATTTACATTCTTCATGTTTTCTAGCATCTCCTCATATATTTTCACACCTCTATACATTAGACAATTCTGTGTATATACTTTTTTCTTATATGGTTAACTTATTCTATTCCTATTTCTGGTGTTATATGTATGTACATCACTTTTAAAAATAATTTTGTTCAAAAAATATTTCTGCATTTTGTTATTGAAAATGTTATATAGAAATATGAGAACGTTATAAGTAAGTATTTTTTTAATTTCCATCCAATTGAGCGCTTTTCTCATTTCTTCAATTCTGGAGTATTTATTGATCCAATTGAGTGCTTTTCTCATTTCTTCAATTCTGGTGTATTTATTGATCTAATTGAGTACTTTTCTCATTTCTTCAATTCTGGTGTATTTACTTTCATTAAACCAACCCCGTATTCCCAAAATGGGAATACACAACTTTTTCTTACAATAATCTCAAAGACGCCAACATTCGTAAAAAGTGATATAATCTACTATATTGTTCATGTCTTATTGGATATCATTATATCTTGGCGTATTGCACAAGAAATGAATGTTGAGCTGTGTCCTCAGCACAAATGCGCAAATCGAAAAACTTCGAACATGACAAGTGAAGCAATTCAGGGGCTGATGGTATCAGAGAGTGAAGAGGACCCACCGCTTACTCGGGGCCGTTTTATGAGCAGTAGCTCCCAAATAGGCCCTTCACTTTCACCACCCAATTTAGCATTATTCTAATGCTAAAGCGATCATCTCCGCTGCGCCGCTGATATGATCATGCACCTAGAGACAGTGAACCTCTTCACTGTCTCTAGGTGCATGATGATGGAAAATGTATGTTTTATTTATAAATGTTAAATAAAATAAAGGTACAAATGATGCATTCATATTTAAATATACTGCAAAGAAAAGAAACACGGAGCAAAATAAAAAATTACAAATTACCGGAAATACCAAAGAAGAAAGAAAGACGAAGAGACCATTAGCCTTGTGACATGTTGATATTTTCAATATACAGGGTTATTTTTAAAACGTAATTAACCTTGCAGGACTATATTCTTGCCTTAATTTTGAGTCAAAAATGTTCAAGCTAATATCAATAGTTAAGGAGATATGCGACATCAATGTTTGCATTTTTTTTAAATATTTCTGACTTCTTTTTTGTAAAACGTTGGACTATCATTACAGTAACCTATATCGAATACGAAAAATTCATTTCTTCAGGGTTTTTTTTTCATTTTATTTAACTTGTATGGAAACGAATGAATTTTTCGTAATCGATATGAGTTACTGTAATGATTGTCTAAAGTTTTACAAAAAATAAGTCAGAAATATTGAAAAAAAATGCAAACTTTTATGTCACGGTGGTCATGATGGCTTAAACATTTTCGACTCACAATCAAGACAGGAATATAGTCCTGCGAGGTTATTAATGTTTTCCAAATAACCCTGTATAAGCGGTGAAAACAAAGTATATTTTTATTTATAAAATAATTTATTATTTTAATAAATTTGGTTAAACAGTGAGTAAGTACTCAATACTCAATTTACTCAATAATGATTAAATACGTAGTAATGATCCAAATATTGTTATAATTTTTCGTGCCAAAATAAATTACACAAAATAAATAAAGTCACAAAGTTGAACCATGATAAAATGATATTCCGGGACATATTTTCTGATTAAATTACTGGGTATCCCTGCATGATGCATGAAGTCATTTTGATTTATCTCTGGTGGCTTTTAAAAATATTAAAACTGTGAAGCTGCTATATGGGGGCTCTCTTTGAAGCTCGGTAAGGCGTCCAGAGCAATATATTATCAAGAACCTCTCTAATAATATACTGGAGGCGAAATTTTGCGGAAAATTTCAACTACCAGATTTATGTTTATATTTATATGTTACATGCTGTTCGCGGCCTATATTGCACTGGCAAATATTGTAAAATACATCGGACATCCGGTCGCATATAAACATTTACACTAACGTTACTATACAGATGGTATAATTCTTAATTAATTAATAAGAAAGACATACAGAAAAATCTAATTCACGAAAAAATATTTTGGCTACTACCGGTAGTATTACAAAGTAATTTGAACTACCGTATCAAAAAAGTGGGTTGCTCTATGGACAAAAATAAAAATTAATCATCATCATCATTATCCTCTTCCCCTTGTCCTAGTAGGGTCGGGGGCCCAAAGACTCGACAAGGTGCTTCCATGATCCCCTGTCTTGCGCTGCTTCTGCTCGAGTCCACCAGTCTAAACCCATTTTGTTTTCAAATACATTTTTTTGTTGTCTCTCCCAGCTTAATCTGGGTCGAACCATCGGCCGAGGATTCTTCTTGGCAACCCACCTTGTCCATGTCCAAGCCACCTCAGTTGTGATTTTTCTATGTGCAAATCAATCAATTAATATAAATGAGAATTACATATAAGGTCGATATATTCAATGAAATCTACAAGGCTCCCATAGCTTAGTGGTCAGAGCACCGGCCCCAGAAAGGAGGTGACCTGGGTTCGAATCCCAGTAGTAGCCAAAATATTTTATCGTGGATTAGATTTTTCTGTATGTCTTTCTAATTGATTAATTAATTTGGTTTTAAAAACTTCACAGAACTTTGTACTTCGCAAATATGAATGTGTTCTTGAATTTTTTTCGATTATTTATTTGTTTACTTTGTTAAGGGATCCTATGTAACAGTGAAAGTTTAACAAAATATGAATACAGGAAATGAATAAAGCACTAATATTCCTGTCATTTGGTAGTTTTAGCCGCTTATTCTACCTCAAGGTGGTGTGGAAATGAGATTTTTGGCCAAAACGCTTGTTGAATTTCACTTTGCAGCGCTCGTTAGCCAAAACTGTTGATTCTACGGAAAAAAGTTTGGTACATAAATTGTAGGAAATTTTTATAAGTTTTATTTTTTATAACATTTTTTGTCGTTAAATGAGTCGGAAAGGAGATATTATCAAAAAACTGCAGTTATGCGCCATTTTTCGAAAATGGCGGCGCGAGCGGCAAAAATACGAGGTGGCAAAGTTGAATTTCGGATTACCCATTTTCAAAACTCCCGGAAAATTTTCCAAGTAATCCCTTTTTTAGCCCCAAATGACTGGACTATAAGTGCCAAAAATATATTTTTTAAGATAAGTGTCGAGAATAGTATACAAATTAGTACTATATGCCTCCGCCAATACATTAAAAACTACGCTCAAGCCCTGTCTATGTTAATTTATTTTTATTTATTTATCTTCATCTTAATACAGACATAGGAAATGGAGCCACTCATCTCACTAGGAAAAACCTGTGTTGAGACGTGCAGCCGACAATAAACTGAGATCAAAATAATAAAGATATAAAACTATGTATTACATAACTATAAGATTTGTCAATTAATTGAGGATATAAATATAAAATTTGCATAGTAAAAACACTACATATTATATAATACAAAAGCAATGCGACAGATAAAAATTATATATAAACAAAAATTAAATGAATGTTTGCGTAAATTAAATAGTGATAAAAAAAATACAGTTTAATGAGCAATAAATTATGACCTGTTTTCGGCAGTTGGGTATTTGCGCAAATGCAGAAATGACAGAAAGATAAAAACATAATAAGTCAGAAATCAGAAGTCAGAACAATCGACCTATTGTGAAAATTATGTTTTGTAATAATGTACCGGTTATATTTAATAATTTTAGTGAATAACAACTTTAAATATTATTTTTCTTTTCAGGTATAATGTGTACTTATTATTTTTAAATTTTAAAGTCAAATATTATGTTGTTTCGTTTAATAAAATATATTCTCTTTTCAGAGCAACGCAAAACAGCTTTTATTTACAAAAACAAAGAAATATTTGGGAAACCACATTATATGTATTTATGTAAAAAAAAAACTCTTTCACATCAGACTTCGGTTGGACAGTCCAACCAAAGTCTGATTTGAAAGAAAAATGATCTTTTAACAGACTATACGATTTAATTAATTCTTATTCTTGAGTATGAGGTATAATTTTTTGAATATTTTTATATTAATGACAGTGAAATTTTCTTATTAAGCATGTAAAATTTAATTAAAACAATCGATGTTTTAATGGTTTTATGGATACTGCAATATAGGAAACAGAACGTTTAATTTTTGTCTTTTTGAAACTGATACATTAAACAACTTGTCGAAAAATATTAATGTCTGAATATGCACCACTTATTTTTCAAACTTTATACAATCAATTTGTGAAAAAAATATATGTTCTTTATTTGAAAATATAGAGATTAAGTGCACCAAAGATAATTATTGCATGAAAACTAAAATAGTGTTTCGGGGTTATAATTTTTTTAATGTTATAACAATATATTTGTTCATATTTTTTTAAGGAAATGCTTCAAAAGTAAATGGATCTTTCTTAATAAAATTGATTGAAAGCCAATGGGTTTTGCAAAATGATTTAATAAGTTAACGTTAAATTTAGCAAATCGAGAGCAAATACGAAAATCGTGTACTGGGGCCTCTTAAACGCTTTATGTCTGTGGGAGAAGAGAAGAATCTCGAATGTAGAATGCGATTATAATTATGTATAAGTAATCTATTATTATAATTCAGACCTTGTTTTATGTCCATGTCATTATCTGGCTCAGTACAATACGGAATGGAGGCAATTAATACATGAGCGCGTTAAAGCCGTACCTTCCAGCTCGAAGAACTGATTGATCGATTCAGGCAGCTAGCTGAAGATCGCGTGGCTGCCTTTTCAATTCAACTCCGCATATTGGCGGTATTACTCATATCCGCAATCGAGGAAAATGAATTATCATGTATTTTAAAGTAGATTAATTGAGTTGTAACGCTAAAGTTTTATATATTATGTTCTGAGCTCTGACAATGATGACAATGAAGGTTACTGATTTAATTTATCGAAGTACACATCTTTCAAAGACAGGCTTTCACTTTGTGGTGACATTATTAATGAATTAATTTATTTTAACTTTGTTTACACCATGTTTTTATTATTTTTTACAACTACATGTTTCGGAAATGATCCCATCTTCAGGTTGAGTATTAACTAAAGCTGACAAATAATATATATTACCCAATGAGTAGGTTACGGAGAAGGCAATGGGGATGAGGGGCCGGAGGTAAAGGTGCAAAATGAAATAGATAGTAGAGCACATAGGGATGAGCGAGATGTAAGATTTACCTAGGAATTCTTAGAAGGAGCAAGTTGGTTAAGTGGAAAGATGTTCAAAAAGGGATTGTTTACAAATGTTGTTTCATTATTAATAATATTTGACTTAAGATTAACAGTTTTTTGTATTGCTATTATTTCAAAATAATTAATCTGCGAATTTTTATATCCCGTATGTAATATTTCTAACCTTAAATTAATATCAAATGTGTAGTCATATTTTAAAAGATGACATGCAAACTCAGAATCACTATTATTGGATAATATATATTGTTTGTCAACTTTATTTAAGGCTCAACCTGAAGAATGGAATATTGTTTCCGAAATATGTAGTTGTAAAAACTAATAAAAAAGTGGTGTAAACAAAGTTGTAATACATTTATTCATTCGGTAACTGATTTTCTATCCAAAAGATTTCCAGTGTTAAAAGGAGTTCATCAAGGATGCATCTTTTTTCCAGTCCTGCTCATTATTAATGAATGGAATCGAGATCTTTCTGTAGACGATTAAAAACTCTCTAACTTTTGTTGATGAATAATGATGACCCAACACTTATTAGGTACCAAATTATAAAAAAATATCCCAAATTTTTTCATAGTGTTGAAAATGAGAGCAGACATGTGGGACTGAAAATATATTTTTTATTTTAATTTAAAGAAAATTAAACTTTTTAATGCACACACGTTGGGTTAAATTTATCAGTAATATTGTTTTGAAAAGAGTAGTCATCAGGTGTTTTTTTTAATTTTTTATTTTATTTATTTATTAGAGACACTAACAGGATAATAGGTACATGATACTCTGATAATAAACATTATAGTGAAGACTATGCCCATTACCCCAATTACGAGTGTCTTCGGCTCGCTCTAGCAACATGTATTTTTGCAATTAATTATATTTTACATGTACATTTATGTGTATTGTATATTTTGTGTTTGAATGTAGTGCGATTAGTATTTAATGAATGATTGATTTAATGGTTAAATGTTCATGTCGTCGTTTAGAAAATGGATGTTGTGTATGAGTGAGTTTTTGAACGAAGATAAGGTATCTGCAAGAATATCAGCATGAATGTTAGGGTCAGCACAATACAAATTATATGTGCGACACAACCTTGTGATGGGAGAAAAGTAATCGACATTATTAGTGTGCTGGCTTATTCTAAAGAACTCCGGGTTTCTTATACTGGGTTTAACACGCAAATTTATATCAGATAGAAAGAGAGAATCAATAGCTTCGCTGAGAATCTTGTGTAGCACAACGAAATCGAATATTTTCCGTCGGGACTCAAGTTTGTGCATCTTGAAAAAGGCAAGTCCATCTTGGTGTGATTTATAAATGATAATAAGGGGGACAGCTTCTCTCGAAACTATAGGAGTGATTAATTTAACTCAATGTGTGTGCATTACAAAGTTTACTTTATTTTAAATTAAAATAATTATTTTGTACACCAGGATCAAAATGGAATTATTATAAAAGATATGAAATCCAAATCAGATCAAAACCCAAAAATCATTGAAAAGTTCTACTCGGAGCTCTGTACATTACGTATTAGCCACAATGAGATATAAAAAAGACGCATTTTGGACATAGAATCTGAAGAATTACCAGAAGTAGAAATCTAAGAAACAGAAAATACCTTAAAGTAAATGAAAAATAATAAAGCATATAGAAGCCAGGTATAGATCAAGTAACAAGCGATATATTAAAACTAGGGGGAAGGAAGTTAATACAAGGCATAAAAATACTATAAGACAAATGTCTAAAAGAAGAAAAGATACGTTATGATTGGCAAAACGCGGAAGTAAAAATAGTATTTAAAAAGGAGGCAGCGAAAATTGTTAACAAAGGTCATGACAAATCAATTAACACTATAATTTGATCACTATCAACCTATACCGGCTTCCGCAAAAGTTTTGTAAACAGAGAGCACACTCAAACTGTGATATTGCTCATGGAGAAAACAACAGAGTATAATATACCTATACACATAGCTTTTACTGACGTTCAAAAAGCATTTGACTCTGTTGAAAGGTGGGCAATCACCAAAGCACTCCAAAATACGAGAATAGATTCTAGATATATACGATTAGTCAACTTCATATATCAACATAAAACTATGAATGTTATAATTGAAAATTATAATTAATAATGAGAAAATAAAAATATAAAAAGATGTCCAACAATTTGGCATAACCTCGCCTAAACTCTTCACGTTAGCCATAAAATTTATATTTATTTAAGATCTGTGCTTGGTGTAAGCCTAAGAAATAGAATAAAAAATTATGAAATTAGGAGCAAAACTAAAGTAGTGGATATCATGGATCTTGTAACGAAGCTAAAATGGCAATGGGCAGGGCATGTTGCAGGGAAGCATGCTACAAGTGTACTCTCAGAGTTCTGAAGTGGGGACCTTGGGAAAATAAAAGAGGCGATGGAAAACCTCATAAGAGATGGGCTGATGATATAGCCGCTGAGGGGGAGAAGAAATGACTATGACGAGGAAAGATGGAAAGCTGAGGAATAAGAAAAGGATATCAGGATTCAATACAGATTATTCACGATATGTGAATAATTTATATTAAATCCTCCATTTAAGTTACTTTTCCGTTATAAAGAAACGAACCGGAAAAGTAACTAAAATAATATTATCACATATTTTCCACGATGTCAATGAAACATATGCTAACAAAATCGCTGGATACAATCTTTCCTGGATTAGTATTCTGTAATATGCACTAGTTTAGAGGTCACTAAAACGATCCACTCAGCTCTGATAATAATTTATTTTCTATCGCACGGATTCACAGTCCGCTATCTTTTCGCCCATTTCTATCGCTGTCAAAGCATTGACTGTCCAGGAGCAATAACGTTGCCGTTTTAATAAAGAATATGACTTTTCTAATCTTTTCTCGAATTCTACCCGGCTTCTAGACTATTCAAAAACTTCCAAATTATTCGGAAACCTTCGATTATGTGCAGTTCTTCTCGCCTTTAGAATATAGTTTATACACTATATCTATAAATCTATATTTACTACGTAAATTGTATTTTTTTCTGTCTCGTTGTCTTGTCACGTAAGCGATCCACGAAATTTATTATATTGAGAGACAAATATGAGTGGAAAATGACAAGTTAGATAAGACTTTAAACATCACAGCTTCGCCCTTCTTCCCCTGCCATTTGCCCTTGCCCCAAAGCTTACACTTCCCTCATTCCCCTTCACAAAGGTCACACTTTCAATATCACCTTTGTTAAACCTTTATCGACTTGCGTAAAGTAACAACGCACTTTCATTAAGATACATATCATCCGTAATGTTTAGTTAATTATTTATATTTCTTAGCGTTAACATTCCTACATGATTTTTAAGGATTATAAACAGATCGGTCTTCTTCTTCTTCTTCTTCCTTAGCCTTTTTCCCTCCACTGCTGGATGTAGGCCTCTTCCATTTTCTTTCGCTCATCTCTGTTTCTCCCCCTTCGCATCCAGGTTCTTCCTGCTCGCTGGACTATGTCACCTTTTGAGTGGTCTTCCGACGCTTCTATTTTTCGTCCAGGGCCTCCACTGTAGGATTCTGGGTGCCCATCTAGTATCCTCTTGTCGAGTCATATGACAAGCCCACTGCCATTTGAGTTACGCTTTACGGTCCATAATATCGACAACTTTTGTTCAGCGTCTTATTTCTGCATTTCTGATTTTATCTCGAAGGCTTACACCGAGCATCTGCCTTTCTATGGCCCGCTATGTACATTTTAATTTGTGTTGGTGTTTCTAGGCCACCTGTTAATATCGGTAGGATACATGTATCGAACATTTTTCTTTTCAGACATACTGGGATTTCTTTATTTTCAAACGAGTGTTTCAATTTACCAAATGCTGCCCAGCCCAGACCTATTCTACTTGGTAGTTCTAGTGTTTGGTTTTCTTTTTCCAGCTTTATCTTATGACCAAGGCATATGTAGCAGATCGGTAATTACGAAAATAGATAGTCCTTATGTGACATAAAAAAATTGTAATTCATAACCATGATCCACATTTAAGGGTAATTATCCGATATCTGTCTAACCTGGCAGTGCCAAGTCTTTTGCCGCCACTTTGCCTTTTATACAATTTATTTCAGCAGTTCTACGAGACTCAAGTATGATGTTATAATTTTAGACAAAAACCAGCTTATTAGAGCAAGAAAAAAAACAAAAAAATATTTGTCTTCTCTTAAACGTTAAATTGTTATTTAAGTAACTTTTATACAATAATAAATTTTTCGGTGATTGTTTTTATTTATGTCTTATTATTTTTATTTGTGTTTTATTTTTTTTTTTTTTAATAATTAAACATACCCTATTGTAGGTACCTTTATAGTTACATTCATAATGCCAGTAAGTAGCATTGGGCGTGGCTATAGATTAGGTAAGTTGTATCATAAATTATATACTATACTATATATATACTGGGTTATTTTGAAAATATTAATAACCTTGCAGGATTATATTCCTGCTTTCATTATACGTTAGTTAGTAGTTAATAGATAGTGAAATTTGAGACTGTTTCGAAAGTCAGCCAAACCCTTATTTTCTTGTATGCATGTATGTATATTGAGGAGTCTATCTTGATTGATTTGAGAAAAAAAGGTAAATTGAAAAGGAACGCGTAATCACAATTTCATACTATTTTTTTTAATATTGCTACCTGACTGAAACAGAACTGCACGTGTTTAGAAAATGAAAATGAGAAAATGTTATAAAATATATCGAATATAATATACTGCAGGTAAAATTGAAAAATTAAGCGTCTTGTATTTAAGTGTTTGAAATTAATTAGGAGTTTGAATAACAAAAAATATTTAGATACCAACTATTGTTTTGATTTCACGTTAATTGAAGTTTTTGTGATTTTATGATTTTCAATCGTCGAGTCACAAATTAATCCTTACGTTACTTTCCGGGTACCTGGGTGCCCACATTCGACTTCGGGTTTAAATAATTTCATTCATAAACGTCGAATGCTTTTAACCGTTTGGATTACCATTTTTTAAATTATTTGAAAAAGAGGGTAGTAAAAGAAACATGGACATTTCTATAAGAAACTATTTGACCACTGTTTAAATATCAATTTGTGAGATACAAAAAAATAACGCATGAGGAAACGTCCATCCAGGTTGAGTACCCGGGTACCCTGCGTAGTAACTAGTACGAGAAATTCCCGGTAGTAATATAACGGACCGTGAAGTACTCCGATAGTATACCACCCGCAGATAATATTGGTAGGCACACGTTCTTCAGTATTTTATTCTGAAATTTGTTGAAATATTCATATTATGGGAGATTAACATATCCCTAGCTGAATACCAAAATGCTTGGGAGAACGGGGCGTCCCGACATACATACACGATACTCGCATACGCAAAGAGGCTGAAAAAATGCTTCCTATGACCCATGAATTATTCAGAGGATACTGCAAATTCTGCACAAGACGGTGACATTATTTCACATCACCCGGTGCTTGCGTGCCTTACTCATTTCTAAAGGTGATATTTATTGAATAATATGTATACATGTCTTAAAGCCTTATCGTAACGTCACGAGAGTTTAAACGGTTGGTAACTACGAGGTCTATCGAATGGTCCATATAAATCCATAATCAACTGGACTATTCTCATAATCACTAGAAATATGGAGAAACTTTTTGAATACGGGATAATCTCTGAAACTACTCATCCAACTTCAAAATTTCTTTCACCAATATTTAGAATGGACCATCAGAGTGAACATAGGTTATATATTAATCTTGTTGATATAAAAGGTATTTTCGTGGGGACTAATTTTGCAACATAAGTCGACAAAAAAACGATTGAGCTAATGCGTTTCTGAGGAACGCTGCCTTAACGGTAAGAGATATATTAATGAATGCTTTTTATAGTTGTAGAGCTTAAAAAAGCCTATAAAAATTCCGCAACGACATATATCTATAAATTAAGGTAAATTCACAAATTGATAAAATATGAATAAAATATAAATATATTAAAAATGAATTTTAATCTGTCGAGGGTAATTTAAATAGGCAATGTTAAATTCTTATTAAAATAAATTTTCTCATAGTCAGGGAAATTTTATGTACATAAAAATTTCCTTTTAAACAACACTATTTGGATGAGTATCTTAGAATATATTGATTTTTCACTGACACTCTTATAATAAAGTATTAGTAAAAAATCAAAAATATTAAACTAAATTCTACGCGGGCGAAGCTGCGGGCACCGCTAGTTTTTGTATAAAAAGCGAGCACGCGCGCGACGAGTCAGTTTTTTTTGTTTGGCAGCGCAACACAGAAGTCCATGTAAGTGTACCTGTCAAGCCAAATACAAGTGACAATAATTAAAAGGAGTATTTAACAGGCGTTTGGAAATAAGTGCGACCACTTGTGTGCGAATTACGAAATTGGCATGAATTTGAATACGAACCTATGTGGAATATTTTAGTGACAATTAGTGTGATTTATAGAATGGGGCTCCGATAAAATTCGTTTCCAGTGATTTTTTGGTATAATTCTTTTGTAATTGTCTTTAGTGCTTTCTCATATTTTAAGTCTATGTACAAGTATTTAAGGTTAACTTTCCTTTACTTGACAATGTTTTAAAATATATCATATCAATTGTTCACTAATGAGGTGTATTTCAGAACATTTATTATTTATTTATCTTATGGAGTATATCTTTAAATATTCGAGGTTACATTTCTGTAAGTAGGTATGAGTGTAATTCTCTACATGAAACTCAAAAATAAAATCAACGGTAATCAGGTTTGATTTTTGCAACCCAATATTTTGAGCCTCACAAATATATAGTTTTGTCTACTATAGTTTCTGGAGGAGGCCAAGGCTCACAGTAGGCTATGGTGCCAATGATCGTGATGATGATAGTTTTTAAAAGCAACGTCAACAACACAACATGGTTCTACCATTGATTCTTTATTTTCGCTATCTTTGGAAGATATCGATTTGAAGATATTTACTTTAGCTATCACACACCAATAGTTAGATTTATACCACTTCAAGAAAAATATCAATCATTCAACTACATTAAAGCGTTATCAATTATATTTATCATCTCCTTAATTATCATATTATTGTATTAATATTCATTTTTACTCCCTTTATATTAACTCTGGCGTCTGCTTGCTTGCTTGCCGGCTTGCCGTCGAAAAAACTTTGGATCGATTTTTGACCCTTTTCCCGTGATCCAATCGAGCTGAAACTTGGCAAGTAGACTCGTGGCGACGATCAAGAAGATCTATCAAATTTTC
>JADDOH010018269.1:0-34849 GCA_016648135.1 Agrypnia vestita
AATTATGCCATGTTCGTGTTGGCACGTAATTGAAGCGCTCCACAATGTTCGCCGAAGGTCTTGTCCATATGGATTCATTCCACTCCTGAAACTCCTGAGTACAGGAACAACTCTCTAATGCAAGCTGCATTGCCCTGGAGCTTAAGTTCTCTGATAAAATACTGGAATACTGATACCGATTGCAGAATAGTTACACATGTACATATTAATAGCCGTAACGTGATTTGAATTATATAAAAATATAGTTTTTGTGTTATTAAATTAAATGTTTTGTATTTTTACTCACTTCCTTTTAACTCGTAGCGTCTGCGGTTTGTTGTTTGCCGGAAAAACTTTGGTTCGATTTTTAACCATTTCCCCGTGATTCAATCGAGCTGAAACTTTGCAGGCAGACTCGTGGCAACGATAAAAATGATCTAACAAATTTTAGTTTAAAAAATTTAATAATTATAAATAGTATAATTTTGGATTTTTCGAAATTTTAATGTTTTTTTCAAATTGGAATCAATAAAAATGAGTAATGACCGCGACGCGTGCAGTAGGCACGAAACCTGATTCAATGAGAAAGGGAGTATAATAAAAACTTGTTTTTATGGGTTAGTTTTTTTAACGTACCAATTATCAACAGATCGTTAATGATCCTGTGTCACATCAAAGTATAATGGAACAGCGTAATATAGAGAGTCCTCAGCCAAAAGGGCGTAAGTGATTATTTCGAACTTTACAGAAGAGCAAAGAAAGTTCAGTGAATCTGATTTTGTCAATATTTCTTTTATTACTAAAGGATTTCCATGTGTGTTTGTTTTGGATTAACAAATATGAAAATCGTTTAATAATAAAAGAAACATTGACAAAATCAGATTGGCAGAACATTCTATTGCTCTCCTGTAGAGTTCAAAATAATCACTAAACGCCCTTTTGGCTTTCCACACTCGATATGTTTATATAGTCTGGTAAGTGCGTGATAAGAATTTTTAATTTCTTACTGAATACTAACAATAGGTTTCCGATGATTGTGTTGGAGGTTTTCAAAAATTTAAAAAAAAACACCTTCCATGTGAATTCTGTGAATTCCTAATCCCAATTATAATAATTGTGTTCTGTCCGTCTGTCTCCGCAACTTCGTGTATTTCTTTTATAAAACTTTTTTTTTAAACTTCTTCTTTTATAAAACAACTTCTTTTATAAAACTTTTTTTCCATATTTGTTTTGGAAATACTTGACAGAACTTTCTTTTGCTCTCCTGCAAAGTTCGAAATAATCACTTACGCCCTTTTGGCTGAGGATCCTCGATATGTTACAACGTATGTTTACGGCAAATAAATTTTTACGGTATGCAATAATCTTGAAAATAAAATTAAGACATGTTGACAAGTATATTATTTTTATAGGGTATTAATTATTTTATGTTTAATAAAACTTTACTTCCCCTCTTCCATATCTTCTAGTGATTAATAACTGGAATAAACTAATTGCTATTATTATTAGGTAATAATTACAACACTGACAATGCCACTATAATATAACACGATGTCGTTCGTGATTCAAATATTTTTATTTTTATCGAGACACTAACAAAATGCCGGGCACAAAATACACAAAAAACAATACATGATTATTTAAATTCATTCAAATAAATGAAAGATTTTCATATTTAAACATATATATGAACTCACAAAATGTAATATGTGTAAATGTTCTCGTGATGGAATTGGTCACTTAAGCCAGCTCAGACGGGTCATAAGCCCTGGACCACCTGATTAAGACTTCCATACACGTTTCCCATATCAATAGCTTCGTCTCTGCAAGACTTCTACAATTTATCTTAATTAGGTTTGAATCTATTTTTCGCAAGCATTCACGAATTGCGAGAGAATACATAAAAAAGTGGAAATAGTTCCTTTTGAACAGACATTCGTCTATGATACTATAATCTCAATTGTGAAGACTCCTTTACATTTTAACGTTTAGGATTATAAGTTATAAGAAGATGAGATAACGTTTAAGTTGCCCCAGCAATCACAGCTTTTTCTGAGTTTGCACATCATCTTCCAGACACAGGGGGGCATCCATAAAACACGTGCTTTCATTTTGAAATCTTTTGGACTCCTCCCTCTCCCATGTAGCCCGTGACTTTTGCTTTACCTCCCTCCCCCTTCGAATGGAATGCAGTTTTTCCCTATTCATTCCAGAAGAATTTTGTGTTGCTTTCTTTTATCAAAACTGCTTTAAAAATATTATTAGCGCACATTCCATACTGTTTTGATTGTGCCAAATAAATTAAAGAATTACGTAGCTTGACTGACCACCCAACCTCTTACATATACCAGCGTAGCATTCTAACTATCTCCCCCCCACCCCCCCTTTGATCAAGCCGAGAGGTTTACGGATGCTACCCAAGATATTTTTATTGAAATTTTACACTTAACCAATGCGTTAAATGATTAAACGATAAACACTACAAGAATTCCTTAAAAAATTGTAATAATTTACGCTCTGTTTTAATGAAATCTAGGAAACGGTTTTAAAAGCGATTTGACGAATTTTTTAACGACGTGGTCATTAACCATGCTGTGTGCTAATTTGGCCTGCCGCAATAGGAAACGGGGCGGTTCGAACCCCACGTCCAAACAACTGGAGGGGTCTGCATTCCCACCGGTCTAGGCAAGTCTCATTCATCGGGGGACCCTTACTCGCTCCGAAGGGATGCGAAGCAAAAGCGGCTTGCCAATTGTCAACCCATGTCTCAGACTAAAAAACACGCAATTAGCGACCAAACCTCATCCACAAACGAGCGCCGGCCCGGTCTCACGCCGTGGATATCGAGACGTTTCTCACGTGTACATTCAACGGGTGGCGGTTATTGGAATCATTGGAAATTTCGAGGGTAATACCCGGATATTCTATTATCCGAAAACTACAAACGACATATGTAAAATATCTATACTTATTTTCTTGATGTCAAATTGTAAAGGTGGCATTCCGTTCTTGGCGACCGCGACCAAGCGAGCGAGCGACCATGGTCGTCGGTCGCGGTGCGACCCTTAGCTTACGGGTCTACGCGACCAAGGCAAGCGATCCATACTAAAGTTCAGTGTTTCTGCAGTTGCTAGACTAAGCAGTTGTGTTCCAAGTATTATGTCGGACGTTTTAATTACGAATAGAAAAAGACTTACAAAGCAGTTATTGGAAGGCAAAGAAGAAGATGATATTCTTATTATGTTAATGTCAGTGCCTCTGGAAATGAGGATAAAGATCGACTCAATTTTCACATCGCGAGGGGAAGAGGGGTGCTTTGAAATGCTCATACAACGACATTTAAACTGTAAAGAAGGAAAGTTCCGAAGTTATTGTAGTTTAAATCATGAACAGTATATGTACAGTAGCCGGCAAACTACTTGAAATTTTACGGCGTAGTGGGGGGAAGTTTGCGCATATACCATTCCACCAAAGAGACCCAAATTTTGTCTTCTGCGCATTCCCCCACTACGCCAAAAAATTTCAAGAAGTTTGCCGGCAACTGTACTTGTCGGGTGCGACACGCGACCGCACTGCCTCCGGTGCGACCGGGTCGCGGTCGCCAAGTCGCTCGCAGGCCACGCCCACCGGTCGCGCGACGCTGCCGTATGCATCCGTCAGTGGTTCATACTAATTCATACGAAGTCGCGGTCGCGGGTCGCGGTCGCTGGTCGCGGTCGCGCGTCGCGGTCGCCAAGAACGGAATGCCACCTTTAGACGTGCGCCGCATACCTGGAGCCGATTTTCTAACACGTCGATAAACTGAATTTGAAGGAGATTTATTTAAACGGTTTGAGTAAACCTTTTACAATACAATATATTTACCTGCATTGATTATGATTACTCCGTACGGTTGCAGTTTCATAATAATATTTAGGAGTTATACAATATTGAGAATAAAGAGTTTATAATAGGATTTTAACAATAACAGGAAATAAATATACAGTATTTAAGAAATTTTGACATAATGCTTGCTTTATTTACTCTTCGGTAATATTTTCGAAGAGTTTAGTAAGAGCAATTTTGTAACAGTTTGTAACGTTAAAAATGTCTACATTTTTGTACGTGTTTCCATTATACTCAGCATTGGTAATGGTTATTGTTACATGGTTATTGTTACAATAAAACAGTGTGGGCGCTCTTGTGTATCTATTTGGTACATTTATATTGATTAGGTTTAGTGGAGCGGGGCTGTCAATCGTATCGTTTTAAATTTTAAAAAGAAAAATTAAATCAGTTATCTTTCGTCTGATTGACAAAGTTTGCAAATTGGTGATAGATAACAAAAATTGTAATCAATATATTTTATCTGAATATTTAATCGGAAGTTATGTAATGTAGCGCAAAATTTGATGATGAAGTCGTTCAATGGTTATTATATGGATATCGTAAAATGGGTGAATTATATTCAAAAATACTCCGAATGATATCATAACGTATCATTAATAGTGAATGATAAATTAGTAATCCTCGATGACTGCATTAATTATTTTTTTGATATTTTTTGGAAATAATTATACATGGACACCCTTATTTTTTAATTATTTTTTATATATATTTATTAATTAATGCCCTATAGGGCTTTTACAACAGATAGGTAAAGTGTACATTAAAGAAAACAAAAATAATATCATGTAAACATAATAATGACATAAAGAGGAAAGAAAATACTTAAAATACAGATACAAATATATAAAGATAAATATAATATAAAGTAAAAAGCAAGTAAGTATGTAAAAAACAGAAGCATAAGAAAAACATAATATGTATATAAGAAATTTAAAAAAAATAAAATAATGTAGAGTGAAAAGATATAGCACAAGCTTTGAAAGTCATATTATAATCATTTATATTTCTAAAACCTACGTATAGTAATAATTCATTATTTAGGAGCAGCTAGCTTGGTAGATTAATATTTTAAAATTCAGAATATTTTGAGTTTGTTCAAATCTTTCAGAACAGTGCTGGATTTATGTCACAGAGACATTATTAATCAATTAGATTGCTATTGCTAATATTGCTCTCAAAATTCCGTAAAAAATCAATGTAGATTTTCTCATTAGCGACATCTGTGGGGATTTAGGGGAATGAAAATGGCTTTGTACAGGCCGCATGGAAAAGGCGCTTACAACTCATATATGAAAGCTTTCCACGCAATTTGAACATATATACAACTTCCAAAAAATGAATAAGCATGGTATATTCTATCATGGGTGGAAATGGCGAATGTTACAATTGTGTAAAGTGATCACTTAAGCCAACCATAAAAAGACAGGTCATAAGTCCTGTGTACACCCAAATAACTTCTATACCTACTTTCCCATAATTAATACAGTTTCGTCTCTGTGAGATATCTATAATATACACTATTTTAAAATTGCCATTACAACAAGTTTAGTATTCTTTCCGAGTCCAAGTACGCTCGCTGCCGGTAGGATAATTATTAGGGTTAATTAGTTTCGAAACAAAATAATGACCGGGTGTCCGAGTAACGAGGTCGTCCTCATCTCTGATCTCCGCCGGTCAAGAGAACGCCGACTGTACCGACCGTACGTTGCATAAGGCAGCTCGCAATAATTGTGTAACGCGGGAAAACGGCTGTCACAAATTACTTTTTTTTTTAAATTTTAATTTGTCACTCACGTTTAAAATCTAGATATCAATTACGCAAATAATTGTGTAAAGGTTTCATGCCAAGAGTATCTATTCTTCAAGAAAATTCTCTGAACATTTAAAGTCAGTATTTAATTTAAACGCGTTTTAAAACGAACGATTGTTCTAATATAAGAAGTGTTTTACTAAAAACTTAAACTATTACTTGACGAAGGATTTTTTAAAGAATATTTTTATTTTAATTCAACAAAAACGATTCGTTTTTCGGCGTGAAATCAAAATTTACATTTTGAATATTTTCCATTTTTTACCAAACGGTATTTTTCGAAAGCTTTCGATCAAGTACTCATGGATATGATGTGTAATGATAACCTATTTGTTTTTTATTTTAAAAAATTGAATCCGAACAAGAGTCCCATCTATTAAAAAATATTTTTGCCAAAAAAGTTGTGTACAAATTCTTGAAATACATACCTTTCAATGTACAAAATATGATTTGTAAAAAATGTATCATTTTGATACAATTATTTTTTTATCACCTTTTTTCAACTCCTGACTAGACACGACCGCTAACTGGCCAATTTAAAATTCTGAATTTCTTTAAACACATCAAAATATTATTTAAAATGTAAAAAATATTTCTACACTACTACATACATTACAATGGTGAAATAATTTTATATGTTGGACCTCCAAACAGATAATATAATTAAATGTTATTAGTTTTTAAAATCCTCACTGGATAGATGCAAATCACCATTTCGAAAGAAGTCTGAATTTCAATAATCTATGGTATGAAGTGTACTGAAGATCTACAATAAAATATCAGGAGAATTAAGAAAGGAACAAAAATATCTCGTCCAACAACATCTCATACATATTCTTCGACTATTAAGACTTCTAATGGGGTTTGGGCTCAATCATTTCATTCAACAATTAATAAATTATTTAATGAAATGATTGAGCCGCTTGAAAGATAAGGTTGTGTGAATGAAAAACTACCCGAACGTCTGCTCTGTGAATCACGCTGTCTATTTTGGTTTCGTGTGAGGATAGGCAGGGAGTAATTTTATTTATTTGTTTTTTATTATTTTTTTATTTCTCTTTATTGGTTTTTTTACAGCCATATAATTAATAAATCTTGAAAAAAAACAATTATTGTTGTACAGAGCCTTGGGCCAATTACAAGAAAACACACATATATAAGAATATTATACCAGGATCGATAAAAAAATAAGAAAAAACAATATGTCAAATAGTGAGTTTGTGTGAGTGTGTGTTTTTATGTGTCCGTGTGTGTATGCGTGTTTATGTCGGCGTGTGTGTGTTCACATGTGTGGGAAGAAAAATGTCATCGCGCGAGTTTATACGTAAGGGATTTTGTAATGAAAGTGATTGATTTTATCTGAACAAGGTCGCAAAAGTTCTGGAGTTCTCAGCGAACACAGCTGCCAGTCGGACGGGAAACTGCATTTTCCAATATCTGGTCCACTCGGTCACACCAGGTTTTTACTGACTTTATTTTTGCTATTTATAGAGGTCCTCTCTACCCGTCTAAAATTTGCGACACGTTTTGCATACATACAACATTATGCCAACAAAATCGTTTAATTAAGAAGAAAGGATGTTCATCTGACGGAGATCCTGGATAGGATTATGGCTCATATGACACGGGCTTAAGGGAGCATAAAATAACCACCATAAAACACACACTAACAATTTTAGTGCGGTCTTAAGAGCAAAATTACAAACATGTGTACTTAATATTATATTAAATCTTAACCACATTTTTGGATAATATTCAGCCGTACTCCGAAAATAGTAATATTGCGATCTTAAGATTGTTATCCCAACACTTAATAGACAAGATTAAAAAAAAATAAACGAGACGTTTGTGTATATCGGTATTCGGTGTTCGTCGTACTCAGATAAGGAGATTTGGATATTTTCACATATCTCTCTCAGTGTACATAAATACCTTTATTTGCGGTGCCTGCAATGCCTTTAGAAAAGGGATTGATTTCTCCATGCCTTCTTATCCAGGCGGTCTGGTCTGACAGATCTTCAAACGGATTACCGATGTACCTAGCTATCGCAAACGTGTAGAAAAAAGTTTACGTAAAACATATTAAATATCAGTCCCGCAGCGCCGGTTGTTTGATCAGGAGTAAGAGTTAAGAAAAAACATACATTTATGCATTTTTCACAAATCAAAAAAACCCGTTTTCGTAAAAATCTACGCTAACTATTACTATTACTCTAACTACTGATCAACGACAACGATCCCGCACAAGATGTGTTAAAAACTATTGCACAAGTACAGAGCGCGTGGATTCCAAGGTCAACCAAGTCTAATCGGCGTCACGGTAAAGCCCTATTTCAAGTTCAAATGAAGATTTCGAATATTAAAAAGCGATTGGTTGTGGCCGAAGTGAGATATAAAAGCTGTGGCAGAGCGCATCAGAATGATGTACCTATAAGGCAGCACACGAGATGTTACTGTCCGCAGGTGGCGACCATCTGGGACAAGGTCACGAGTCGCCCGAGTGTATTCTCCCTCCTTATCGCGAGTCAAAATGATAGCAAATCCAAACATCACCTGTGTATGGTCAACATTCGGCTTCTGGCGAATAATCGATCGAGGCGGTCGGCGCACAAATGCTGGACTGAACGTCGGACGTGCGTATAGTACCTACCTGCCGTAGGTATATTATAACGTCGATAATTTCTTCGCGTATTTGAAAAGTAGACAAATTAAATTAACCGCGGCGGAGAAAATAAATTTGCGGCTTAACTTTCAAAATTAAGACAGCGTAGATTTCTACTGTAGCTAAAATTGATAACAGATTAACATGCTGATTTGACCTCGATATAGTTATTATGATTAGATAACTTTTTTGATTTGCCTGCGTGATTTTAAAATAAAGCGGCAGTTTTATAAATGCACAAAATGTAAATATATTGTTTTGTCGCACATTTATAACCATAACCTATGTTGTAATATAGAATATTTAACTTCTACCTATCGTCTTAATTTGTGGCCATGGCAAATGTAAAAATTTCCAAACTTTCAAGAATTCTTTTTTGCTTCTTTCAAACATTTTCAACGATTATATTTGTTGTTTTGAATAGTTCATTTTAAAATTCCTTTTTAAACTAATTTCCTGCACGCATAACACATAAAATTGGTAATTAAAATTAAAAATCACATTAAACATGCGAACTCATGTTCAAACTATAAACCAACTGGGTCGGGGTGAAATTGTTATTGGTTTCTTAATTTAGTAAGGTGGATATCTAAAAATAGTCGAGGAACGCTCCAAAAACGATCATATGTTTTCAGTATGATGCATGTGATGGAACCGGGATTGTTCCGTACTTTCAAGTATTTTCAAAACTGTCAAGCATGTACCTAGTTGTTATCTGTATCTGTTTTTCCGGTACAAATACGATTATAATAACAAAATAATATTCTTGGAGCGCTCCTAGAGAATTTATTCTAGCAACGAAATAGATCATGCTTATTTACTAAGAGCTACATTCCACTCAGACAGCTGTGCAGATTGAACAAAATTCATCACAACGCCTTTCCATATTGTTGTTGATAAAACTTGCGCCGAAGCACGTGACGGAAAATCGATAAAATTGTACTTACTGCCAGTGAAAGCCGCCAGTAATGCCCTCTCTGAGACGATCTTTCAGTGAGCGCTGTCGAGAAGGCCCGGGTCCGGTCGGTAACATCGCCTGGCCGGCTGGTATAGTAGGCAGCATCGTGGACAAAGCAGATCGCGTGGCGCTACTGTCGATAACGTTCGTCGATAAAGCAGCGCCCGCGTGGCGTTGGGGAGAAGACATATTTTGCCGGTGAGCTACGCTTCACTTCACATCGATGATTTTTTACACTTTGAGGCACCGTATTCATACATCACAATATTATAAAATACCGGAAAACAATTCGCACATAAATATTTTATTCAAAGGAAAATGACATTATGTCACAGTGTTATAACGCAACTTGGCGTGTAGTGATATTTTTGCGAAGGCACATTACACAAAAAAAGCTGTCATTACACTGAAAACAAAAATTTACATGCATAAATTTGACATAGATTCAAAAGTATTTGTAAACTGACCGTGAATTATTTTATTCAGGGCTAAATGTTATCCGTCAGCGCAAAGTGGGCGAACCCCAGCTGTAAAGCGACTACGGTTCTAAAATATATACAACGGTTTGATTTTACCACAATATAAACACTATTTTACCTTCAGAATTGGTGTATGAGAAATAAATTGCAGTGCTCGACATTCGAAAATCATTATATAGATAATCAAGCGTCACATGTCAACAGCAAGCTTTGGCAAAAGTCCCTAAGTACCTAAAAAAAAGAAAACGAACGCACTTTTTGTTTGACATTCAAACATCTATCACGGTACACAGACGAAAAAAGCTCAAAGACAGAACAGTAGATGGATTCATTCGACAAAAATGCTTTAAAAATTCAAAATAACGCGAAACGATCACAGCAATGGCACAATAGTAACTGACAGCCGACCCTACACACTGCAGAGCGGTAGTACACAATCAATACACAAAAAATACACAAGAACAGCTGACGGCTCGAGAATCCGATTACAAATGGGCGCAAACAAGCGAGAGAACCGCTGGGTCTCGTTTGCCGCTTCTTACGATATATTATGGAGAAACAATTTAATCATCACAGGAACCAAACACGTAATCAATTAGAATGTGTATTAATCCGAGCGCTCGGATACCAATTTAAGTAACACCTAACTTAATAATTCAAATTAGAATTCAAATTCATAACCGAGGATTCGCGTTTATTGTTGCACTAAATATGTAAATATTTATCAAATTACTGACTGCAGCAGTGAGGCACAAAGCGAATCCAAATCGTACACATATTTAATTGCATTTTTTGATATAATTCGGGTTGAATTGGAAGTTTTTGTTTTAGGTATGCATTTGTAGGATTGTCATTATCTGGTTAGAAACCATTTCGATAATATTTACTTTGTACGATTAGATATATGTAGTAAGTACACATTCAATAAAGAACAGCATCTCTTGCATACGATTATGGATGAAGGTACCTACCTATGTTGTTGTGTACACTTAAGTTTGTATGTTTCTTTTATCTCTTTTCTGAATACACTCGCTGCTGTATGGCGCCCACATGCGCTATTGATATTTATTCTTTTTATAAGAGAATGAACAATATTCCGTTATAACCTGGTGAAATCGCCATCATTCATGTAGATACTGATAACACAATTTATCATATTGTTTATATAGCTTACTGATTTCATTCGTCAATTTACAATATACTTAATTCTTAAAACTTTTAAATATGTCAACTGTAGCGAAATGACGAAGTTAAATTATTATCAACTTTTGTCATAAAAGTAAATATATATTGACACAATTTAAAATCGGAAGGTATGTGTACACATGTAGGATGTACGCGCGTTAGAAATTATACTTCTTTTGCTATCATTAAAAAAAACACACGCTGTGTTGTATACCTTGCGTTGGAACACAAAATAGCATTTTCATCATTGACAGTTCTGTATTAATGGGTAAAAATCTAAAATACACATTAAATTCAGCACCCACGTAACGAATTGCATTTTGATTGTACAAAAGAGAGAATATGAAAAATATATTAGGTATATTCAAGATCACATTCTTATTGTGAAGATGCAATTTTTTCAAAACAAAGTTCCGTGAAATTCAAAACCGAATTAATTAATCAATTAGAAAGACATACAGAAAAATCAAATCCACCAAAATAAAAATAAAGAACAGCGCCCAGAGCATATGTCATTTTCAAACGACTTGATGTTGTCTCACTCGTATTGCTATTGGTTGGAGCTTTCGGAAAACCGCTATCGTAGCTTTTGATTGGCGAGTCGTGACTGCATGGTGTGAAAATATTCCGTTATTTGGTGCGCGCGGATTTCGCTGCATTTTAAAATTTCACAACTTCAAAATTTTTCATTTTTGTAACATCGAAATATAATAATTTCTATGATTTATAATAACTTTAGATGATTAGAGTGTGACACGCAATCTGCGCGGGGCTCATGTTGCGCGGCCACGCAAGGGTCATTATTCCCCGCGATTCTTCCCGAGTGAAAACTGCCGCTGCTTGATGCGCGAGCATTTCGTTGTATCCTTAAATTTCATTCTATATTTTCAACCTGTAAATTATTGATTTATAGTATACAATTTTTGCCCCAACTTAAAATATTATTATTCAAAGGAATCTGTTTAACTAACTAACTAACCATCACGCCGTTTCTCCGCAGAGAAGGGCAGAGATATCACATCGGAAAATTGATACTTTTTGCTGTCTCAAGTGTCAATCAATTTCCCTTGAAATGTGGATAATGCGTCCTTTTCTAGGTATATTTTCAAAACAATAAAAAAACAATCGTCTATTTATATCTTTTGTGCCCGTTTTAAACACAACTTATGAAATAAATTTTGGTGACTGAATGAATATCGCTGTTCTATTTCAACGATTTTCGTGACAACTAGCTGTAATATTTGAGCCAAGAATTATTTAAGAGATAAATTCCTGTCTACATCTTTACGAATGTGGTTAGGGCCGCGCAACACGCAAACTGTTAATTCGGCCCTGGACAGACAGACAGGACCTTTGACCTATGGTTTGATAGCGCCCAGAGTTTTACGACCTAAGTGTACAAAGACAATGTATGTGGGTAGGTACTTACACACATTAAAAAACATTTAATAAAGTCATAAAGACAGTTTACTGGCAAAGTTATGATACGAAACGAGATTTGTTTCAAGTTTAGTTTGTTATTTGCTAGTTCTCGAACTATTTCGACATGTACGATAGGTTATAAGTCAATACTTACAGTTAAAACAACTGTATATGAATTGCCCGATTAGAGGCAAGTATTCAAAAAGCAATTTATTAAGGCAATTCCGGTTTTATTAGTGTTGACGGCTTGCTGTTTGTTCGTGAACGGCGAAGTTGGACAATTTTAAATGACTAAACTAGTGGTCAAATAAATAAGTACTGGGGTTGAGACGCATCTTAGAACAGGCGCGAAAGAAATTCGTGACGCGATTACTGTATAAAATGTGATAATTTAAATAAATATAATTAGACCCTTTCCATTTAAAACCGACAATCGAATTAGTATTGTAAGCCTTGCGTACGATGCACATTGTTTCGTTTCGTTTGTGTTTACGGGTATAAATACCAACACAACGAAACAATATACCTCGTACGCACGGCTTACACATACTAATTCGATTGTCTTTCTTGAATGGAAAGAGGTATACCTTAAGTAAAGCATTATTGCTAAGTTCTAATTTCGGAGTTTTGTTACCGACACTGATGTATGGAAGTGAAGCCTGGAGCTGGCAGAAGAGGAACGAAAGTAGATTGAATGCAGTGGAGATGAGATCCCTTAGACATATGTGTGCCAAATCCATGTATGATAGAGTAAATAATGAAGATATTAGGAATGAATATAAAGCTGATCGTAGCATAATTCATAGAATTAAAAAAGGGTCGCTTAGATGATTAGGGCATGTTGAGCGAATGAATGAGGAAGGAATGGTAAGAAAGACATATAATGCAAGTTTTGACGGCGCCAGAAAGAGAGGGCGACCGCGGAAGACGTGGCATGACCAGATTAACCAGATTACTGGAAAATGATCCCGTTAGAAGCCTCGACAACCGTCGAGCTTGCATGCGAAGATGTACGAGTGTGGATGAGGCGAGAGTTGTATGTCAGGACAGAAGAGTATGGCGCTCTATCGTCTCTGCCTACCCCCTCGGGGAAACGGCGTGATGGTAAGTTAATTTTAATTTTTCAGACAGTAGAAGTTTCAAAACAAATCCATCCTCATCATCCACGTAGGTAGGTAGGTACTACGTATAATTCAAAGTAAGTATTATTAAGGACGCTTTACCACAGAATAATGTGACAACGCGTGACACAATCAATACTGAGATATTATATTTAAGTTATTAATTTTCCCAGCTTCCTGTTTTGCCCGATGCTGCCGAATTATTTACTAACATTAATTTCAAGTCTCATAGACTAAGAACCAGCGACCGCTAGATTTACTTGGTAGTGTCAAACTTAAAATATTTTCTGTAAATGTACCAACTCTCTATGACATTTGTATTCCAGAGGATTTTGGCAGATAACAGGTAACACAGGCACAAAAAATGTGTGACGAAAATGTAAAAATAACAAACCTGATTTTTTAATATGTTTAACGGGACAGTACTGTACAGTGTAAACTTATAGTAATCATTGCCAAACGCTTTTCGCGGGTCACCAGATGCTTTGCAGCTCTATAAATAATTATCCTTTACGTTATAGTAACAAATCTGAATTGTATCTATAAATATGTACTAATATATAAAGAGGTAAAGTATGTTTGTTTGTAAGTTTGGATGTAGGAGATAATCTCCGAAACTAATCATCCGATTTCAAAAAAATCTGTTGCCAATATTTAGAATAAACTAACTTTCAGGGTGGAAAAATGCTATATATTATCCCGATAAAATAAAAGGATTTTTCGTGGTGATCTATTTTACAACTAAACTCGACGAAATAATGGTCGAGCGATGTGTTTTTTACGAACGATGCCTTAATGTTAAAATATATTTTAATTTCTTTCTGTAGAGAAATTGTAGAACTCAATAAGTTCTATAAAAAGTCCACGTGACGACATAAAACTATATGTTAATGTTAATACACAAATTGATCAAATATGACTAAAAGTTACTAAAAATCTACGCTCTTATTTAACAACATTACCCGATATATATTTAGCTTATACGTTTTTTTATACCTGTATTACCTACCTGTTATCTGCCAAAAATCCCCCGAACCCAAATGTCATACTATCTAAACCTTCTTACCTACTATAGTGATAGAGAGAAAATATTTCAGGTTTGATACTATAATGTATGTCTGGCGGTCGCTGGATCCTACTTTGTTAGGATGCCAGCATTGAAAAATATTATAAATTTGAATAATTGACGCGATTTGGCTTCATGAATTACATTATTTACTTGTTACTAACGTCGCCGAAACAGCAGTAGATGCGAAAGCCCTTTTTTCATGTTATTAAATATGGAACAAACAATATAGCGTCTTGTTTTTGATAGTTAATTAAACATTTCTTGCCAAGTTATCTCAATTTGACGAACTTGTGTCGTAGAAGAACATTGAGTGATTTATTATTTTCATACAAAATTATTGATGGCAAGCTAAACGTCCTGGATTTGACGGAAATGATCCCGCCATGCACGGCTTACATATACTAATCCGATTGTCTTTCTTAAATGAAAAGAGGTCTACCGGGTGTTGGTGTTTTTCCATGTAAAAGAGGAAAATAAATATTACATCAATGCGCCTGTACAAAGGCTATCCACTATTGGGAGAATTACATTACAGTGGATAATAAGTGTAAATTGTTAAGTGCTGTGATAGAATAATCTGGATTAGGGTCTCTCAGTCGTTCTGTGTTGCAGGTTTATTTTTAATGTTTTAAATATTTTTGTCATTATGTTTTTCTTATGTTATTTTATTTATTGAGGTTATTTTTTTTAGGAGAGTTGAAAGTGAAATTTTAGGATGCAATGAAATTCGCGCATCATGCTACATAATATTTTCACACAATAACTTTTTTGCTATTGCTATTGGTTAAATATCACTTGAGTGATATTCAAATAGAGTTTGAAAATAGTGTTATGAAAATTGCATACGCTGAAGGCACTTTTATCGTTAATATTGTGGTATTTATTTATTTATAATTATTATAATGTTTATGTTTTCATTTTGATGATGTATTTTCATAATATAACTGTGATCCAATTCATGATGTGTTATTATGTTAATTAAATTATGTGCTTACTATTTCATTTTTTTTTCCAAGCAAGATTTTTTATCCGTTGATGGAGAACTGTCATTCACGGAAATTCTTGTTTATGTTGTATGCGCATGCGCATTGTGTCCGGTTGTGTTCCAATGCAAGGTATACAACACAGGTGTGATTTTTAAGTATAATTTTTAGCGCGCGTATATAATTAGTGCAAACACCCAATTTTACAATTATTTTTTTATGTAAATTGTTTTATACTTATTGTAAAACACCATGGGCGTGGATAATTATAAAATAAAAAAAATAAAAAAATTACTTATACAGGGTGTAACAGAGCTAGTTCACAATACTTTACATGTGGATTTCTGCCTTGATTATGAGTCGAAAATGTTCAAGCAACCACGACCTTAATAACAATAGGTATGGAGTTATTTTTTTCAATATATCTGACATATTTTTTACAAAACGTTCAAGTATCATTACAGTAACTTATACAGATTACGAAAAATACATTTGTTTCAATAAAAGTTAAATAAAATATTAAAACCCCTGAAAAAGTTCCAATTGGAATGTTTTCCAACTGAAATTGGAAGATTTTTGTCAGTTTATTTGACATGAGTTAAAGGGAATAAATTGTTAATATTAGATATAAGTTACCGTAATGATAGTCTAACTTTTCGCAAAAAAGAAGTCAGAAATATTTAAAAAAAATACAAACTTCGATGTCGCATCTCTCCTTAACTATTGATATTAACTAGGTCATTGTTGCTAGAACGTTTTCGATGCATAATTAAGGCAGAAATCCACATGTAAATTGTGGACTATCCCTGTTACACCCTGTACCTATATAATGGAAATCATACTTTAGATAGTAGATGAGTAGCTTGTTGGTCCTGTGGTTAGGACACTGGCCTCGTGATCCAAAGGTCGCGGGTTCGAACCTCACTCCAGACTAGCAAGTTAGTCCTATTTTCATAGCACAAGCGTTTAGCTTAGTTTGAAAATAGTAAGAATATTGATGTGACACGTATTCCGTGTTCACATCTCTATTTTTTTTAAAAAAAAAAAAAAAAAAAGATAAAACAAATTTCAGACAATTACCCGAGTTTTGAGAGGTTTTGCTGTTTCCGGCAGATTTTCCAATTTAGAAATAAGTTTTTATTTACTGTCTCATTTTTAATTTTATCGTAAAATAAAAAGTTTTCGACAAGTAAAAAAGAATGAGAACCGTAACTGCGCGGAATTCGTATTGAATGTAAACTCGTTGTCGAAGGACGTGTTAGCAAACGCGCTCCATTACCCAAGGTTATGGGGGCAAGTTCTGTTCTCAACATCTGGAATGTAGTTTTACGTTTCAATATATTCCAAAATCGATCCATCGAGATAACATAACATCTAAACCTTACGAAACGTGCAATGTTCTGAACAATCAAATTTAATGTTTGGAAAAATAAAAACACATTTGTATTTTACTTTTACTAGTTTAATTTATTCAGTTTCATTAATTCATTTCAATGTGATTTTTTTTTACGATAATTCAATTCAATTCAATTCAATTTATTTCACGATAATATGTACATGACAAACAAAATGTTTAAGGCATACATATTAGGAAGTATATATCAAAAATGAAAGTATTTAATAAATTAAAAATAACATAAAATCTGGTCAAAGGTGTAGGAGAATCCCGCTTCGGAAAACCCCCTCAGACACATGGAATATATCAATACCCAAAGCAATTTTGTTCAGCATAGCTGTGGCTCTTCCAACAGGCATAACCATCGGCAGGTTGGTCCTGTATATTGGAATGTGAAACAATCTATGCTGACGATGTCTAGTGTAATTATCAGGAACATACAAACCAATGCTCTGCATAATTTCAGGATTATCGATCATACCGCGCAACAATCGATAAAAATGTGTAATCAAATACACATTCCTTCTAGTCTCTAAACTATTGTAGCCAAGCATACCCTGGAGAAACTCGGTTGGGTAAAGCCAAGGATAATGCCCGTTCTCTCTCATGTAGAGATATCTCAGAAACTTCTTTTGGACTTTCTCCACCATAAGAGAGTACTTGCCCTCATGTGGCCCCCAGATCATCGAGCCACTCTCGAGTCTACTCCGCACCAAGGAGTTGTAAAGAGTTCTGAGTACGCGGGTATTCTCGAAAACCCTGGCAGTACGCAGAACAAATCCTAACATTCTCAAAGCATTACCACTGATCGTCTCTATGTGATCGTGAAATGTTAGGTTGCTTACAAATCTAACACCTAGATCTTTAACATTTGATGTTCTTGTCAGATTTTGATCGTTCATTTTGTAGCGAAAAAATAGAGTTTTTTGGGCCCTAGTGAAGGATGTAACCGAACACTTGGAAACATTAAACAAAAGTTTATTTCGTCTTCCCCATTCACATATATTTGATATATCTGCTTGGAGAAGACGAAAATCGTCCAAAGTTGATACCTTTAAGAAAAGCTTTAAGTCATCCGCAAATAACAGAAAGCGCGAGTTTAAGATTACATTTTTTATATTATTAATAAAAATCGAAAACATAATATTGGGTGAAAAACATAAACTCTACGTATTAAGTTTAATAAAAAAAATTGGTAGAGCGTGTACTTCTTTGGTGTGATTGTGATAATTGATATTTACATATTGGTTAAAAATGTATAACTAATATATTAAAACAGTGTCTAGGGAGATGAAAAATATTATAGATAACGTTTTATAGGATATATAAAACATGCATAAGACCTATTGTGACATACGGTATCGAAACGAGAGCGGACACGGTGAGAACTAAACACCTCAGACTACCGAGATGAAGACCCTAAGACCCATTGCGGGCAAGACCCTCAGAGACAGAGTACCCAATGCGGAAATCCGCAGAACCTGCGACACACAAGACATTGTAAGATGGAGCAGGCATAGAAGGCGTTTCTGGAGGGACCATGTCGAGAGAATGAAGCAGACGAGACTTCTCAGAGCCGCGATGCGCGGGATTCCAGAGGGGCGCCGACCGAGAGAGCTGGACGTCCTCGTTACAAGACCAGGACTGACCTGTCAATGCAGATCAAGGATCTAATAAAAGAAGAAGACGATAACGTATTAATATAGTTAAATTATTAATGTTCATTTGTGGTAGCTAAAATAAGAGTTAATTGTCTTGTCTTCGAATCGATGTCTCACGACGATTCAAAGACAGCGAATCAAAAAAGTGTGCATTTTCAAAAGAAGTCCACTTTCATGTTTTATCGAATTTCGGATCCGTATTCGAAAGTTTCGAAACTATACAACTTTGACAGCCGCATTGAATGTAGAATAATTAAACGTGTTTTTTGTTTTAAAAACGAATGTCTGACAATAACGTCGTTTTTGCAAAAAATCGTAATGCAATAAACAGTTCTAATTTTCAATTCAATAGCCAATCATTCGTCAGCTTTTGAATTGAGCATCTTTATGATTGGTACTCGATTCAAGATGGTCGACAATATATTATTTATATGGATATGCACGCACATTTCGCGTCTCGTATTTCCGCTACACGTACCAATTTCAATAGAAATTTTACCCTAAATGCGCCAGAAGAAGATAACTTCAATAAGTTTATAATAACTACTTAAATACGAATCACTCATCGACAGGTATTTAGCATAGTTTGTGTTTTTATCCCAATTTGATGATCATATTGAATAATCTCTGAAATGTTCACGCCAGTTACATCAATATAACTACTAGCTGTAACCCGTCAAATGACGGTACTTTTACATGTCGGTTCCTGAAGAATAAATATTTATTTATTTTAATAAAAAAAAATCGTAAATTTTTTTTAAAAAAATTATAAAATTTCGGGAATAAAAAACATAAATATTTTTTTCGGAAAAAAATAATAATTGAAATAAGTTACGGACGTTACACGAAGTTATGGGGACAGACGGACCGACAGACGGACGGGCTGACAACGAAATTATTATAAGTGGAATTTAACATTCAATTTATATAAAAAATTTGATATATGTATTTATATAAAAAATATTGAATGCAACACTTTTATAATTTTAAGAACATAAACTTGAAAAGATTTTGCATTTTAACGCGATTCTACGATTCGTGCTAATAAAATAGAAGTTTTGTTCGATATTTTACATACAAGAAATATCATTAGTGTATGTTTACAAGAAGAGCTTTGTTCATACACTAATGATATTTTAATTAAAGGTAGTACACATGTGGAAGAGGATAACTATACAATATGATAAACATGAGACAGAATTATTCATGTTTTTTTGATTCTAGTTAACAATTATGTTCGAACACTAATGATATTCTAAAAAACTGCTTTTTTATTAACGGGACGGTCTTGAAGGAATATGAAAACTTCGTTTTTTATCGTTTTCCTCGATTCAATATCTATATATTGCTGTATCAGTGATGGGCGCGTATTGTACTACAGAATACAGAAGTTATAAAAATGACAGAAACCTTACAATTTTTTTTTTTAAATTTCCGCAAGGTTTTAACAACTTTATTTGACTTTTATCAAAGCGAATAAATCTATAATATTCCATTTGACTTACTGTAGTGATAGTCCAACGTTTTACTAAAAAATAGTCAAAATATACTGAAAAAAGTGCGAACTCGCTTATCTCCGTAATTGTCAACATTTTACCGAAAGTATAAAGAATATTTTCTATTCAAAATTGTACGAAGAAGACTCCCCCGAAGTTTCTGCTACACTAGCTATGTACTTAGGCCGCGAGTAAAAGGGTTACACCACTCTGGGAACCTATTTTGGTAGAAATTTGTTGATATTTTTACACGGAGGTCATTCATTTTTTTATTGGCACTTATTAAAGTATAAACTATTAGTTTTTGAAAATTTTTGAAAAAAAAAATGGTCGCGTCATGTCTATTCCCATGGAGCTCCTCTGCCGTGACTGAGATGCAATATTCCCAGCGCACGTTCGTCCGAGACAGGAAAGAAGGCAAAAACTAAACTTGATGAATTGGATACAGACAACAAAGATCAGGATCCCGTGGAAGTTTAGGTGGTAATGTCCTGCGGTGAACTTAGGTTTATATGTATAAACGATTGTTGCAATTCAATCAAATGCAAATACAGTATTAAAAAATTCTGCTCACGTCATATTGAATAGAACGACAGTCATTAAAAGACATTATCTGCGAAAATGTTCTTATAACGTCCACATCTATATTCAAATCAGGTGTTTGTGGGTAGCATGGTAGTACCATGCTACGCTATTCAATTGGAAGTATCGTTTTCTTTCGGATCATAAAACGCACCTTTTTACGTAGAAAAAATTAATTTAAATTGGCGATATCTTAAAGTCTGAAGGTAGGTGATACGTGAGAACAGATCATAAAAGTATTTAAACCAAAATAAATATTTATTGCGATCGTTCGGACGAATACTTTCCACGGGTTTCCTTGCATTTTAGGCCAAATATTTGCATGAAAAGGTATCGAATTAATTTTTTTCATTATTTAAAATATATTTTAAATACAAACTCGTAAGTATTTATAAAACGACTCTTACTAAATTATTTAATCAATTGATAAATTACAAAAGCAACGCCGTTTTTAGAACTGAAGAAAATCGCTCCATTTTGTGGGCTTTATCTTGTAACAGGATTATTATTTCAATAATATTGCAAAGTAAACAAATATGCCAATTAAAATAATTTAGTTGTCCGTCTGTCTGTCCTCGTAACTTCGTGTAACGTTCGTAATTTCTATATAGTAAATTTTTTTTACAAAATATTTTAACGAAATTAATTTTTTTTTCTTTATTTTTATTTAAAAATATAACTTATTTCGCGCGTATATGTACACGCATCGGTTTTTTTAAAGAGAATGTTGTAAAATATATATATTTGGCTGGCTTTTTCGACTCTTTGTACATAGTTGACAACATTTTAACATCAATAAATTAATCCCAATTATAATAATTTCGTTGTCTGTCTGTCCGTCTTTGCGTCTGTTTGTCTGTCCGTCCGTCTGTCTATCTGTCCCCTATAACTTCGTATACGATAGGACGCTCTCCTGACGACGCTGGATAAGACTTCAGCGAAAGGTCGAAATTCGCTTCTCAGTGAAATATACGTATGTGTAAAATATCCGTAAAATATGTCTAACGACCGTAATAATAATCTTACCTCTTTAATCACAATGTTATACAATAACAGTTAAGATACAGAAATAGCAATATTGCTGTCAATCTTAAAACCTCAACATTGAAATCATTACAATGTTATACAATAACTGTCATGAAACAGTAATATTGCTATTTTAGACATGGGCGTGCAGTGGGAACACTGCAGGATGACTTTTACGTAACCATACATTCTGAAAAAAAAATCGAAATTAAACATATATTTTGTAATATTCCTATAACAATTATAATGATAGTATACAAATTTTAATACATCATAATAATATTCTGTCAAATAAATATTTGATTTGTATTTTTTTTCCAAAATATATGTTTGCGAAAATGTCACGTTTCAATATTCGCCCGTTTAGAATACGGCCGAATAAAATGTAACATAATATAATACATCGCAAATTCGGGATGCACCGCGTTGTCTAGAAGGTGCGGTGTACATTTTTCGGCAAAAATTTCCGGCGCGCGGGACCCGCCCTCAACCCTACTCGCTGTCGAGGCGCCCGCCTCAAAAATAAAATTTGGCGCCCGCCTCAAAAATAAAATTTGGCGCCCGCCTTGACTCTCCACTGCGAATAAACAAACAATCGCGCTCGCACTTGGACGCTCGTCAAAACCCATTGCACAACGCGCGCTCGCATCCGGCTCGACCCGCGGTGTCGACCATCGGCAGCCCGCTAATTAGAAAAGTTACCTCAGCCGCCCGAAAGGAATTCGGAGGTAATCAACAGGGGGTGGGGCGGGTGTAACGAGGGATCCGGCGAGGTACAATTGTCGGAGTTTTCCCTGCGCCTCTCCCTGCTGATTGAAGAAATTGGGTCAAGGATTACGGCCGATATGATTTCGGAAATGACGCGATCGATCGCTGGCTGTACGAAACAGCCGAGCTTAGAAGCGATGCGATAATTTTATTTATTTATACTTATCGCGTTACAGGAATCAGGAATGAAAAAACTCGAATTTATTAATTTTACCAGCTGTTAATATGTTTAGAATTAATTTAAGTTTTATTAATATAATAAAATAACAAAAGTTTATGATAAATTTGTGAGGCTAAACAAAGGTTCGATTCGAACGGTATACATTTGCATCAAAAATATATCAGGGGCGGAGAAGGGTTAAAAGAATAGGAGGGAAATGTCGCAAATGTTACCCGCAGAGTCCTAAAGAATAAGTTTCTAAATTTTGAGTCCATTCGGTCAAACGGTACAGATTTGCATCGAAAATATATCAAGGGAGGGGAAGGGTATGAATATAGGGGTGAAATGTTGCCTATGTTACCCGCCGGGTCCTAAAGCATAAGTATACAAAATTTGAATCGAATCGAATAAACGGTGTGGATTTGTATAGAGAACAGACAGACAGACAGACATTGAGTTTTATAGGTATAGATTCGGGAGATTCAACTTTGACATTAGGCACTGAAAGAAAATGTCATTCAATAAATTAGGGTTATGTTGAAATTACCTTTCTAATATCCCTAGATGACTTTGGTTTTAAAAAATTGTTCGGCAAAAATTATGCGCAGCATATATTTTATCGATTCTGACAAAAAAAATTGGTTGTATAAGAATTTTATCCTGAAAGAAGCGATTTAATAATATCTGTTAAGGAAAAATATAAATAAAATCAGCTGTTCATTTGTCATTTTATACTTTTTAAATATAAGGCTGTTCTATGCGATATATATTCACATGTATGTTTAATGGTACCTACCTATCATTTTGATTCGAAACCAATTTTTTGGGTTTTTCACATGATTCACATGTGTAACATATTTACGCTCGGTTCATGGGGGGCCGCAGACTTCTGTACGAGTTTTTACTGAGCGTTACTGAGGAAAGATGTTACACATCATATCTAGTGTACACACATACTACTGTAAGACTAGCTCATTTTTGTTATCAATTTTAGAATCTCAACAATATAATTGTTTAAAATGATACAATGGAACAATAGTTGGAAGGCTAATTATTGAGATCCACGGCATGAAATAGTTAAATCAAAGGAAAAAAGAAAAGACAATCACAAGAAACACCCATAAAAACCAAGTTTTTATTATACTCTCTTTCTCATTGAATCAGGTTTCGTGCCTACTGCACGCGTCGGGGTCATTACTCATTTGTATTGATCCCAATTTGAAAAAAACATTAAAATTTCGAAAAATCCAAAATTATAACATAATTATTAAATTTTTTTAAATAAAATTTGTTAGATCATTTTTATCGTCACCACAAGTATGCCTGCAAATTTTCAGCTCGATTGGATCACGGGAAAAGGGTTAAAAATCTATCCAAAGTTTTTTGGCAGACAAGCGACAAGCAGATGCCACAAGTTAAAAGAAAGGGAGTAAAATGGAATTGACGTTTAAAACTATAGTTGAGAGAGCCAGAAAGAATTAGGTGTTTTTGCGGAGGGTACATTTGAAATGGAAACCTATAACGGTCTGATTCAAGTTTTTGAATGATTATTTAAATAAGTGCATCTTTAGTTATTTTTGAGCTGTAGTAGCTGTAGTAGCTGCTAAGCTGTTTGGTAGTTTATTCTATAAATTTGGTCCAGCCACCGCGAAAGCACGGTCACCGAAGTTAGCTTTGTGGACGCAATTTAATTCAACTCACCTACATGTATTGGTATATTGGATGTTCATGTTAGCGAAATGTTAGCTGTCTAACATTTATATATAACCGATTTCTGAATGCAGAAATCGATTATATATTGAGGGGCCATGTTGTGAATACCTTTGAATATTTTGAAGCACACTTTTATTCAATCCTCTCTGGACATTTAAGCCGGAGCAGGAATTCATGATCAGTTGATAATACCAACACGTTTGTCCTATATTCATAGCACAAGCGTTTAGCTAAGTGTGAAAATAGTAAGAACTTTGATGCGACATGTATTTACACGTATATTAATAAAAATACATTGTTTTCTTCATTCTTGTTGTACTTCAAATATTTAATGACCATTGATGTTTGTGTTCTTTTAATTTGAGTCTTCCAAGCAGCAGTTAAAACTATGTTTATAATTCAATTAATATTTACAATAATTCAATGGTAGTGTTTGTAATTATAGTTAATGTTTGTACGTCCGGCTTTCAAATCGAACGTAGCGTCCGCGAGGTTGAGATTTCTTCTCTTTCATTTCAAGTTATCTCTAGATCAAAATCCCTGGATCTCGTGTACATGGTATTGAGATTTATCTCATCGTGTGTCATTGGGTGGATGCGGCCCATTAGACCATGCCATTCCTGTGCATTCAAAGCAAACATTACTAGATCTGATTTATAAATAGACGTGGTCGAGAATAGAGGAATATGTGTATTATAATGCGATTGGTCAATATTTTGGCACATAACGCAGATGTTTTCTTTGTTTGTTCGTTATGCCAATGTCCCAACTAGGGTTAACAACAAATTCATTATTTTTTAATAAAAAAATGCTGACTTAGAATGAATTGACCCTAAAGATATGGTTTTGTACCTAAAATAATTAAAAATGTCTACATGCTTATTTACAATAAAGTGCTATGTTTTTTTTTCAGTTGAAATTGCTTTAGATATAATAAAATAGCATCTTATGAACAACTCTCTGTGATGTGAAAATCAGCATGTTTTTGTTTTTGTTAATTTGTTATTTTTTTTTGTTAATGAAAATTTGAGTAAAATTGAATTAAAGTCGGAATGTAAAAAAAACAAAGTTTTACAATTTCAAATTTGCGTTTCATATGAATATTTTATTTCGATCCGGTGGAGTCGCGTGACGTCATCTCTCGTACCCGGCGTACATGGCGGCTTGTGCTCCGCGTGACGTCACAGGCGAGCTGGAGGTCAATCATTCCGCGCTTAAAATACGCTAAATTTAATATTCCTTTTCGCTATTATTTATTGACAGATTTTGACGTTTCTTTAGTTTGGATTTTGATTTTTATTCCAAGAAGTAAAAAATAGTGTGAAACTTCTTCACTCACAATTTTTTATACCAACTTTGACATTAATCTCAAAGTTTAAATTTTGGTACTGTAGAGATTTTTTATTTGCGCAATTTTCTGATTTTTATTTGGTAGGCGGGTAAAAAATTTAAAAAATTCCAAAATTCAGTTTTCAAGGTGTAATTTTTAAATATTTAACTACTTTGAGAAAGTATCCCACGAAAAATGAGTTTTGTTCCTTAGGCGCTCATCGGCTGAGTTTAAAAAGATTAGTGAAGTATTGCACGTATGTATTACATTATTTTTATTAATTTTAATATATAATACAATCATTTGCAATCAGTTTAATTATTTTTTGTCCATTTTTATGGTTTTCCCTTCACTAACTAAAGATTAAAAATGATAAATTATAGCTTAAATAATAATACATAATAATATTAGATATTTTCATAAAGCAGCATTTAGGTAAAAATTCGACTTTAAATAGTTTATGTAAAATGTTGTTTAAAGTATACAAAATTAATGGGATTCCTCATTAAACAAACAATGTTCATACTTGCATCTCGCTCCAAACATCGTTACATTCACTTAATATTTTAATTTTTTATTATTTTCCAAACACATCATAACTTTGACCACAAAGGGTGAACAAAAACACATTTAGTAAGAAAATAGGGATAGAATTTGTAGACCAAATTGCTCTGGATAACCCAGTGCTGAATAATTTAGAAAATTATTGATGCCTGAAAATGCAAAAAACGGTGTGCGGAGTAAAACAATAATGGCTGCCATTTTTGAGCTAAATACAATAAAAATTTAAAACAAGTTTTGAACTGCCAAAAAGAGAGGAAATGCATCGACAAAATATGATTATTTTTCTTAGATGGTCAAGCAACCACTGCTGGCTTGAAATAGAGTTTTTATTTTATTAAAAAATATTAGAAATAATATAAAATGTTCGAAAACCATCTGATTGTCGTCCGTATCACCGAAATGTATTTATAAATCTAAGCTATCTAATTCTATGTAACCAAACCTTACCTTAACCTTACCTAGATTTCTAAAAATGGAGTATCTGCTCCGTTTGTGAACACGAGCGTCAATTCTTTAATATTTCTGTCGTAAGCAAAATGTTATATGTCGCAAAATGGAGAATTCCAAGCGTCTTAGGAAACGCGGAAATATTACGGACTCGTCGTAAGAATTTCATTACCAAAATAAGCACTTCGCATTCAATACACGCCATGAATATTTTGATACGGAACGCTTTCTGGAGGTAGCGAAAATATGATAAATTTTCGTACCAACATAACAAGTGTAAAAAAGAAATATATAAAAAAGCGATATTGATATAACCAAGTAGGTACGAGTAGGTACTTTACTACCGGAAAACATCTGCAGTATTTCCTGATCATTTTCAAGACTGATGACTCATTTCCTGGTAATGTTAACAATAATAATTGTAAGCGCTATTTATTATTCAGTCATTTGTAAATTAATTGAATTTTCATTTAGTAATAAATAATGAATAGGAAATCATAATACCAAGAAAATCTTCATCAGGTGACGGCCTTAACAAGTTATATTTTTATATAATTATTTGTGTGAAATTATGGTAAGAACTGCACATAATGGAGGGTTTCCGAAACAGCATGTTCTGGAATGTTTTAGAATGATTATGAAAGATGTGGAAGATTAGAGAGAAAACATTTTCTATAGATTGTTCACAGGCAAATAGACAAGAGAAAGACTAACAGAGCGAATAAAGCATTTCACAGATGGATGGAATATTCTAGACGACGAATATAAAGTGTTCCATAGATGAGTGAAATATAACTGTATCTTTGTTTATATACAAAAGTATACTTGATTTCAACGTATGACACTATAATAAAAAAAATGGCAACACGCAATACTACCGAAAGCGAGCATAGTGCGACCAGCAGTGATACCAGCGAAAGTGAATAAAGGGATACCGGGGAGAGAAGTTTTTACTAGAACGCGATCAAAGCAATAGGAACAGCGTTCATTAGTGCGAATTAAGGGACAGTAAAATAATTGGTGTGTGAAATATTCCGGAGACATTCATTGACTATAAAATTAAGAACGGTGCTTCAATTTACTTTCCTTGGTAATAAGAGTAGCTTGTTGGTCTTGTGGTTAGGACCCTCGCCTCGTGATCCAAAGGTCGCGGGTTCGAATCTCACTCCAGACTAGCAAGTTAGTCCTATTTTCATAGCACAAGCGTTTAGCTTAGTTTGAAAATAGTAAGAATATTGATGTGACACGTATTCCGTGTTCGCATTTCTATTTAAAAAAAAAAAAAATTAAACTAAATTAATTTCCGGTGTTTTCATTTGTCTCCCAAAGCCATGACAATATTATCACGGAATTAGTTTTATATTATATTACATAATATGGGAAATATATTTCAATTATTAAACTAAATTGTAGGTTAGGTTAGGTTAGGTTAAGGGCAATAAACCCACCATTTAAATAATGTGTATACAAAAAGCGAATAATATGTTTCACTTTCCTTTCAAATTTACTTCAAAGAAGAAAGTGCCAGCGGCATTTTTGTTTATATGCGATCCGTTTTCGAACCACCGCCACCGACCTAAAATAAATTTTGACAGCTGTTCAAGTTAGGAGGGCTTCACAACAGTAGATTCATGGCTTCGACTTATCGGGGCAATACTCGTACGCTAACTTGTCGCACTCGGCTGCCATTGTTCGCGTTCTGTTTCCTTTAAAGCAATGCTGTCACTGATTGTGCCCTTAGTACACTGTAATAAGCAGCGTCAAACTTACACGAGACGCGAGAAAATGTCGGGGAGAGCGCGCGCGCCGCTGCGAAAATTACCGCCAAACGCGCGTACGTAACGGCGGTGATTCGGCATAACGACGTCGTTATACGGGGGCGCCGTAAGCGGGAACCCAACGGGCGGCCCCGGCGGGGGAGGGCGAGGGGGCGCCTAATTTAAATGGAAATTATTTAAATTGATTTACAGAATTTCCCGACAAAAATAATATTTAATTTTAATTACAATTTAATTGAATTAGTAGGTTTTATGAAATTGGACGCGAAGATCGTTATACAGGATACGAAGTACGACTACCCTCTTAAATCGTGTAAGAAATCGCGTACAGAAAATTTCCTAGGTTGACTACAATCAAGATATTTTAATAAGGGGCATGAATAAGTCAAGAGGACTAATATCAACTGTCAAACGATGATATATTATCGACCGTATTCTGAAATAAGCAATATTGGTATTTCTGTATATTGTTCTGGTTATTGTAATTCCGCCAATGTTGACGTTTTAAGTTTGATAGGTTTGAAATTAATGAATTCAATCAACCAGAAAGCTCTAAACCGTAAACAAACGTTCACAATTATGAATAATGAGCTTTCTTATTTATTGAATTTATTAATTTTAAACCTGTTAAACTCAAAACTTCGAAATTGGCGGCAGTACAATGTTACACAATAGCTATCAAGATACAGAAATAGCAACATTGCTTATTTCAGTATGCCTCGAAAACATTATTTTCAACGAGATATACGATATTTTAAATTGGATTATTATTTTTTTTTTAGGTAAAGATGCGTAGGTACATGGAATACGTGTCAAATCAAATCAATATTAATATGATATTAAAACTAAGCTAAACAAACGCCTGTGCTATGAAAATTAAGACTGACTTGCTGATTTGGAATTATATTCGAACCCGCGACCACTGGATCACTATGCAAGAGTCTTAACCACTACACCAGCAAGTTACTTAATTATATTTTTTCGGAGGTTTGTTTTTAAGTGCACAATCACACATATGGACATAACAGTTGTTTTTTAACAATATTTTTATGTTCTGAGAACATAATTACTAAATTTATCCACAGAGGGATGATTATTTTAGTTATGATAAATTATAGAAGTCTCACAGAGACGAAGCTATGAATATGAGAGACGTGTATGAAAGTATTTTTATACGATGGCCCAGGGTTTACAACCTGTATGAGCTGGCTTACTACACAATGCAACGTTCACCAATTCCATTGTAAGAACATCCACACATTATCAATATTTTGAATGTATTGTATAATGTCCCAAATTGGAAACTTTCATATATTTGAAGGGACCATGATAGAGACATCTTTTCTCAAGAAATTAAATATATAGATTTTCGCAGCTAATAATGATAAACCACTATAATTTAGTTCTACATTTTTAATTTTTATGAGACGCGTTTGGCCTTATGAAGGCACCATCAATCGAGCTGTGATGATCAAAATATTAGGTTTTAAATATTGATTTTCTTGATAATTCATTGCGTCTTATGCCGCCTAAGCAGAAAGTCTAACGACCTCACAAATCGAAATAACGAGAAAAAAAAATCTGTTTGTCGGTCTCATTTCAGCTACCTAAGCAAATTTTGCAAATTCGATATGCTTAGTCGAAAGTCAAACAATAAGAGATCTAGAAGGGAAGGCAGTTAAAGATATTTAAAAGAAAAGCATATCGAAAAAAATTAATTACTGAGGGATTGGAGGGATTATTCATGATGGTCATTAAATTGGGTGAAAAACTTAACCGCAGATCTGCACGAATCTTTTGTACCCTCTGTGTGCCAGAGCGCAGATCTGCGCTCCTAGACACATAGGAATTCGGCCTGTTTTACCTGCGTTTAGGAGTTTTTAAAGCTTATTTTTTGTTGTATCTCAAGTTTTTGAATGAATGAACGCGTTCTATTTGTCAAGTAACCTCATTTGCCGCGCAAACCGGGCAAAAAATCATTCCAAATGTCGTCTTCGAACCGCGCGTTAATTGTGTTATTTATCTGTTAAAAAAAGAAGTAACCCATAAAAACCATGTTTTTATTATACTCCCTTTCTTTGTAAAACATAACAACAATTAAAGACGAATTAAAACATATAACATAACACTAAACTTACAGTAATATAATATATTTCTAAAATGTCAGATGTTTTGAGCTTTGATAAAACACTTCATGCTTTGAAGATTAAATTCTAAAAACATTTGTCAGTCAATTTAGATTTTTGACATTCGTAGTGAAGTAGGTACATATTATGTATACCGACGGAGTAATTCAAATTTAGAAAATATTCCGCGACGTTATCGGGCCGCCGTTGCTAATCAAACTTTTCTAATGATTCCAATTTGAAAAAAAAACAATAAAATTTGTAAAAATCCGAAATTATACTATAATTATTAATTTTTTTAACGAAAATTTGATAGATCTTCTTGATCATCGCCACGAGTCTACTTGCTAAGTTTCAGCTCGATTGGATCACGGAAAAAGGGTAAAAAATCGATCCAAGCCGGCAAGCAAGCAAGCAGACGCCACGAGTTTTAAAGGGAGTAAAAAGTATTTTTTTTAAATAAAAAAGGGTTTAAATTAAGTATTTTTATATTCTTTGATATATTTAGAACGAAAATATTGAAATACAATATCTTTAGTGTAATTGCTTCCGTGGTTTTATTCGATAAACAGTGCGTACATTTTTTACAGTAAATTTCGTTACTTATTTTCATAATTAATGAATAAGTAATTATTGTACAAGTAATCATTAAAATATAAGTAATTATTGAAGTCTGTATATTGAGAAACCAGAAACTACAACTTTATAGCGATTATTTTTGATTTTTACATGAATATAACCATCACAAAAAAGGGTCTAAAAACAGAAATCGTGCGCGAAATTGCGCGGCGGACAGGGTATATATACTCCGCGTTACGCACGACCGGTTTAAACTACGTTACCTCGACGTGAGTTTAATACTTCGCTTGTCGATGAGAGTTTCTGATGCTCTCAAAACTTTGTGTATTAAAATATGAAATTATAATTAAACCTACGTAGGGATAACAGAGTTTATGTTTTTCACCCAGGTTAAGGATGGTTTTAGATGAATTTTTTAAATATTTATGTGTTAAATAAAACTCGACCTTCATATAGCATTCGAGCGTCATCCGTTAGATGGTGCTTTTACTATGTAACAAAACTATTAAGCATGTCAAAAATGACTAATTTGAACATACTGTAAAAGCGAGCCGTGCATAAAATTTGTATGGAGTGAATGGAAAAATAAAATGATTTTATTATTGTTAAAAAATTCAATTCAATTTAATTTTGTATATAACATTTCTATAACAAATATTCATTCAAACCGTTAATGTTATAAATGATAAATTGACATACATTAATCATATATAAGATGACTCATATCTAAGGTGTAGGAAAATCCTGCTTCGGAAAACCCTCTCAGAGACATGGAACAGATCAATGTCCAAAGCGATATTGTTCAGCAAAGCGGTAGCTCTTCCAACAGGCATAATCATTGAGAGTTGGTCCTGTATATTGGAATGTGAAATAATCTATACTGACACTATCTAATCTGAATCATGTTATAATCATGTCATTATCATATTTTCTATACCTATAAAACTCAATGTCTGTCTGTCTGTTCTCTATATAAATCTGTACCGTTTGACCCATCGGACTAAAAATTTGTTATTCTTTAGGACTCGGTGGGTAAAATAGGTGACATTTCCCCACTACTATTTTACCCCTTCACCTGATATATTTTCGATGCAAATCTGTACCGTTTAACAGATCGGACTCAAATTTTGGAAATTTATTCTGTAGAACTCGGCGAGTGACATTTTCTCCCTCCCCTTTTACCCTTTCTCCTCCCCCTGATATATTTTTGATGCGAATCTATACCGTTCGAATAGAATCTTTGTTTCCCCCCATAAATTTATTTTCAACTCAATCCATAACCCGTGCAACGCCGGGTACGAATAGCTAGTATCATATATCGTCGCTGTATATATAATTAATACTATGTGCCGCTTTAGTACATTCTGAGATAAACGATGAATGAAACTGTTTTAAAAAAGAATTGCACAGACTAGATTTACATATAACCTCCATTATTTATATGAAAAATTGACAAATTGATTCGTTCATCTCAGAATGTACTAAACGGCATATTGGCTTTATTATATATAAGTACAACGACGATATGTATATGTACATAGCCCACTATTGATATAAGCGACCCAATTTACACCACTAGATGTTTACAGTCGATGACGGCTTTCCACGTGTGGAGAACCGTCGTAGCGTGTCAAAATTTAATTTTAAAATTCTCGGCAAATTAAGATAACCACTCGAGATAACGAGCTATTTTCAATCTCACACCTGTCGGCGCGATTTGCGTCCGCCTTTTCATAGCTTTACGTGGGTAATTAAGATTATTTTTGATTGCAGCGCGCTGCCAGGTGACATTTTTAAAATAGCAGGTCGTAAAGTTCAAAATGTTATGCCGCGTTGTGCGTTCATTTCAAAGTAATGTGATTGAAAATCTTGAAAAATGAAAATCACGAAAAAAATAAAAAAAATATTGCTTCTGACTCTAGCCAAAAATAGATATTTCATTAACAGCGGCGACATCTATACACTGGTTCATGGGGACGACAAATTTAAACCACAGATGGCATTAACAAAGTCATATGTGGAACAAGGTGTATAAATAAAATGTATATATATACAACTGCCAAAAATTTGATAGATGTGGTAGTTAGTTATAGGTGTAATTGGTTAAAGTAACATTGTGTAAAGTTATCACTTAAGCCCCCCCTCATATGATAGGTAGTTAGACCTTTGACTTCCGTATCTATGTACTTTCCCATATAAATAGTTATGTCTCTGTAAGACATGCATAATATATCTTGACTAGCTGTGCCCGCGCGGCTTCGCACGCGTAGTTTTTTAGTAGATACACTGTTTGGATCGTCATAGAACTTTCGCGAACCTTCCAGAACATTCTCCTTCCAGAACTTTCAAAAAATTTATCGAATGTACAGGAACCTTCTAGACACACCGACACATTCTGCCACTCCTTAGAACCTTATAGAACTTTCGGGAATTTCCTTCCAGAATTTTCTAGAGCAGGTTTTTCCGGAACCTTCTAGACTCACCGACACAGTCGGCGCGCCTATTTTGAAACAGTCTGAAGCATTTGCGGCCTTCCCATAATAAAACAATGTGCTAGAAAGCACATTTTTGTCACCCACTCCCACCCACCCACAGCCACCCCCACCAAACTCGCATATTTTCGATCTGACACCAAGGGCTATCTACCACCATAACCACCGGTGGGTGGTTGTGGAGAAAAGTTGGCGGGTAGGGAAACACGGGTTTCTATATATATATATATATTGAATATATATAGAATATATTGATTAATGATTGAAAATCGTTCATTATAAGTAAAATAATTCTTTAAAGAACCCAATATATGACTCAGATTTCTACACAATAATGAAATGTAAACAATTGAAAAAGAAAATGTAAAATTCATTCATTATTGTACTCATTTTTGAGAACATTCCCACCCACGCACAGCCACCCCCACCAAACACGCATATTTTCGATCTGACACCAAGGGCTATCTACCACCATAACCACCGGTGGGTGGTTGTGGAGAAAAGTTGGCGGGTAGGGAAACACGGGTTTCTATATATATATATATATATATATATATTGAATATATTGATCAATGATTGAAAATCGTTCATTATAAGTAAAATAATTCTTTAAAGAACCCAATATATGACTCAGATTTCTACACAATAATGAAATGTAAACAAGTGAAAAAGAAAATGTAAAATTCATTCATTATTGTACTCATTTTTGAGAACATTCCCACCCACGCACAGCCACCCCCACCAAACACGCATATTTTCGATCTGACACCAAGGGCTATCTACCACCATAACCACCGGTGGGTGGTTGTGGAGAAAAGTTGGCGGGTAGGGAAACACGGGTTTCTAAATATATATATATATTGAATATATTGATTAATGATTGAAAATCGTTCATCATAAGTAAAATAATTCTTTAAAGAACCCAATATATGACTCAGATTTCTACACAATAATGAAATGTAAACAATTGAAAAAAAAAATGTAAAATTCATTAATTATTGTACTCATTTTTGAGAACATTCCCACCCACGCACAGCCACCCCCACCAAACACGCATATTTTCGATCTGACACCAAGGGCTATCTACCACCATAACCACCGGTGGGTGGTTGTGGAGAAAAGTTGGCGGGTAGGGAAACACGGGTTTCTATATATATATATATATATATATATAT
>JADDOH010018270.1:0-35187 GCA_016648135.1 Agrypnia vestita
TTAGGTCCTTACATATGAAATTGACGTTTAGTATGGGAGGAACATAAAGCCGATTTTTTTTTATTATAATATATTATTTAATCAAAGTATGTACCATTGCTATCTATGCACTTTTGCCATCTCATAGGTAGTTCATCGATCCCTTTACTAAAAAAACCATTCGGACGGGAATCAATAAAATCTTTGAAGGCGGTTTGGACGCCCCATCGGAGTTGAATTTTTTCCTTTGCAAGAAGTTATCCAAATTTCGAAAAAAATGGTAATCTGTTGGGGCAAGGTCCGGAGAGTACGGTGGAGGTCTTAGACATTCCAATTGAAGCTCCTCTAATTTGGTAGCCGTCTGTTGTGCAGTGTGTGGTCTAGCGTTATAATGAAGCAGCAGTGGCCTAGAGCGATTAACCAGCCTCGGTTGTTTAGCAGCTAGCTTTTCCATCATGGTTTGCAGTTGCTGACAATAGACATCTGCCGTAATCGTCTGGCCAGATTTAAGAAAGCTGTAGTGAACGACACCAGCACTAGTCCACCAAACGCTCACAAGTAACTTTTTTGGAGTCATTTTCGCTTGGGGCATGGTTTGGCTGGTTCGGCAGGGTTCAGCCATTGCGATGAGCGCTTCCGATTATCGTACAGGATCCACTTTTCATCACAGGTAATGATTCGATTTAAAATCCCTTCATTATTGTGCCGGTTGAGTAATGCAACGCAGCAGTCAACGCGCGTTTGTTGATTTGCTTCACTCAATTCGTGAGGTACCCACCTTTCAAGCTTTTTCACCTTACCAATTTGCTTCAAGTGGATTAAAACAGTTTTATCACTAACACCGCAGCCTGCAGCTAACTCGGATGTGGTTTGCGATGGATCCGCTTCCACAATAGCCTTCAATTCTTCATTATCAACTTTGGTCTCCGGCCGTCCACGGGGCTTGTTCTGCAGGTCGAAATTTCCAGAACGAAAACGTTGGAACCAAAAACGCACTGTGTCTTCTTTTGCGGCACCGTCGCCATACACATCATTAATCCTTCGAGCCGTCTCTGCAGCACTGGTGCCACGGTGGAACTCGTACTCGTAAATAACGCGATATTTCAAGTTTTTCATTTTGTAAACTGAGTGACGCAAAGAAAAAAACAATTGAGGAAAAAACAAATGAATTATAATTTTCGAAACACAAATACATGAGTAAATAGCTGTATAAATTTGGATTTGGAATTCCTAACCAAAGAGAAGATATTTGAGATCAAATTTGCCAGTACGGCAAAACGCCAATTTCATATGTAAGGACCTAATATGAGTACGACGAATACAGAACACAGACGTGTACCTACCACTATACCGTTTATTTATTTTTTTATTCTCATGTATTAAGTTTTGGGATAGCAATGTTAAGATTCCAATATTGCTATTTTCGGAATACGGCCAAATTAATTCCATAATTTATGTTACTAAATAATTTTCATTTTTATTTTATTTTATTTTATTAAGAATTCAAACAGCTTATGTAATATTAAGAAATAGAACATATGATATAATAATAATATTTAGCCAATTATATGAATTCACTTGATTAACCTAGAATAATATGTATTGTATACAAGAAAATAAGAAGACATATTTAACAAATTCAATAAAAAGATCAAGGAAAAAAGAGTTTTTTTTAAGATATAAAAATAGATTAATACATGAAGAAAGTACGGTAAATTTATTTCCAGCGGGAGAGGAAGGAAGGGGAAAAGGATTTAGTAAAGGAAATATGGGAAAAGGAATCTTGTGATAAAGATTAGTTACGTTTAAAAGAAGGCCGTGTGGAGTTACGTAATGTGTTAAATGTGTATTTTAATCTTAGTAGTTGTTGTGTTGAAGGTGTCGAGTTCACTGAAGAATGTGTTAAAATACGATGAAGCTCTGTGGGAGATAGAATCCAGTAATTGAATTCTCAGAATAAACATATCAAAATATCGTTAGTAATAATATTTTATTGTATTTATCGAAATCCTTCCGAGAATCCCCGACCCACGTAGCTTTAGGTTACAACTTTGAGTGCTTCCGTCCAAAGCGAGGGAAACAATAATAAATATACACGCCGTGTAAGAAGGGTAACATTATAAAAAAGATTAAAAGTTATACCGACCCGAGCGGGGACCTGGAGTAGCGATTGATTAGATTAGAAAAGTAAATGTCCCGACCGGACGGGTCCACATTGATTGATTACAGAAGCGACGGAGGAAGACAGATAACTTTCCTTTCTTGTCGCCAGGCGGCAGAAATGGGTAGGAGCATTTTGAGAAATTAGGATATGTAACTTTTACGACCCGAGCGGTCGTATTTTAGGGTGGACACGCGCAAAAAATATATAAACTCCTCGAAAACAGATATAAAATAAGAAAACACGCTTTAAAGAAGGCAACACGGTGAGATCAAGTTGCTGACATTTTGATGAGATAAATAATTACAATTAAAACATAAAATTTTAATAATTGGTATAAAAGTATATTCCATTCAATATGTTGTTCAAATATATGATATATTTTAATGACAAGATTTTATTTTTTAAATAGTCAATGAAAACGGTAGAATTCAGTAATAAAATAGATGCAAATCAACATGAACAAGGAATCATGATACAGGAATAATAATGAAATTGCCATTTAAGAAGACGTCCAAATCTCAAAATTCTATAATGAATAGTTTAAAATGCAACAAAGAAGAAAAAGTGTCTAAATTTATAAGTAATTTTATAAAATATGTGTTATGTCAATTTTAAATAGGTTAAAAACTAATAAATATAGTTCGTTTTGTTTGTTTACTTTTGTTTGTACATACAGGTGTCTTATAGCTAGTAGAAAAAAAGGTTTCCTACCTTGATAGATACCTAGTCGAAAATTTTCAAGCAACTATGGCCTGATAATATCAGTAGTTATGGAGATATGCAAAGATATCAAAGATTGCATTTTTTACTACTAGCTATGAGACACCCTATATATGCAGTATTTTAATAATATTTGGACTCAATTGTCTCTGCTAACAAAGATATAGGTACAGAAATTACAAAAAATACAGGCACAACAAATGGCATCGTAAGCATAAAACAAATCCATATTTGCTGAACCGGAAAACCAAGATTCTGTTAAACAAAAAAAAAACACATACCTGAGGCTGGTCTTATGTATGGAACTCAATTTTTTTGCTTTGCATGCATTTCTAAGTCACAATATAAATATTTTAACAAACTAACCATGATGTCATTTCCCTACAGGGGTAGGTAGAGAAAATACACACACACACACACACTCTTCTATCCTGGCACACCAATTTTGCTTCGACCACATGCATACTCTTCGATTCATGCACGCTCTTCGTATATTTTCTTTACCATCCTCTTTTCCCATAATATTTTTTTTACTATCCTCAATAGATGTAATAATTAATTTTGTGAATACATTAAGGATACATGACGGTAGGGTGTAGAGCTTTTATTAACGCATCTTTATAATGTGCTAAACTAGGGTTGAAAATATCCTAGATATGTGCATAAGTGTTACCTAGCCTATGCAGTCTAGGTACAAGAGAGTGAAAATACGAGTTAGTTCTAGTATTGTCACAATAAAATAACGTAAGTACCCTAGTAGCTCTAACAGCATGAAACATAAACAAACACAATATCAGGGGCGTCAAAATATGAATTAATAATTTTGTAAAGTAAAATCAAATCAGATACAACTCTCCTGCTGGATAATGGCAATAAACCTGTAAAAAATTGGAATTCTGAGTAGTTGATATTTTCAATTGGGATGTGGAGTCGTTAATGTACGTATGAATAATTAATGTTATGTATCGTAGAAATGTCGTAGAAATGTATCGTAGAAACTTATATTGGATACGTTATTTGGAAAACATTAATAACCTCGCCGGACTATATTCCTGCCTTGATTATGAGTCGAAAATGTTCAAGCTATTATGGCCTAATATCAATAGTTATGGAGATATGCGACATCAAAGTGTTCATTTTTTTTCAATATTTCTGACTTATTCTTTCTTAAACGTTGGACTATCATTACAGTAATCTATATTTAATATGAAAATTTTATTTCCTTAAATACAAGTAAATAAATAAAATAAATAAAAAAATAAGTAAAAAAATAAAAAGTAATCAAATAAAATAATAAAAACCTTCGAATTCCAATTGGAAAACATTCCAATTAGAAATTTTTCAGGGTTTTTATCATTTTATTTAACTTGTGTTGAAATGGATAAATTTGTCGTAATCGATATAATTTACTGTAATGATAGTCCAACGTTTTACAAAAAAGAAGTCAGAAATATTTTTAAAAAAATGCAAACTTTGATTTCACATAACTCCATAACTATTGATATTAGGTCGTGATAGTTAGATCATTTTCGACTCATAATCAAGGCAGGAATATAGTCCTGCGAGGTTATTAATGTTTTACAAATAACCCTGTACAAATGCTTGGAGTTTAATCGACGAGCGCAGTTCCTGTCAGAGTATAATCTCTGTCTCAAAGCTTCTCTCGAGAGAAAGGTTTATTCGCGTGGGCTCGCCTCTTAACGCTCGACAAATGGCTACACCGACACACGCACACATGCACGCGACAAAGAAACACGAGCAAAAACGAGGCCGGAAATCTTCCGCTGGTTTACACCCACTCGCGAGCAGACACGACACACTTTGGCTCAAAAGTTAAGGGGAAAAGTAAAAATTCGCATTTGCGCAGCCATCGCCATCCATCAGCCGTAATTACACAACCCGCACATAGCACATCACGTGCCCCGCGCGGACGTTAGACGCGGGCAGTAACCGCCGAACGTCTTACCGGCGGGTTCCCATATCCCAAAATAAAAAAAACTTATCACTACTCAAGAAAATTTCTCTGGAATCTATGAAATCTGTATCTTATCGGAAATAAGTTTTTAAAAACAATTAGGTACCACCGCATTGTTCCTATTATATACGTCCATATAAAAGGTTTGTTACCTATGGACGATTGGAATAATGAACATTGCTCCTTTTGCTATTTACATAATTGGATATTACTGCTTTTGCTACGGTTTTTCTGTGAAAATACGACATTTTTTTTAAATTTAATTTTCTTTACATTTTGTAATATCTAGTCCCACAAAACGTTTGAAAAAAAGTTTGTCTGCAGGTTCATTTTTACAATTGCATGTTAAACTATTACTAAATATTATTCACTTTATAAACAGAAGAGATAAAAAACAAAAATAATTTAAGAACAAAAAACAAAAAAATTTAGTACAAAGTTAAAAGTTTTAAGCAAATTAAGAAAAGAAAAGGAGGAAAAGTATATAAACAAATCATTAATTATTCATTGTCATTATCATAATAATACACTTCTCACTTTAACACGAAGCGGCTATTTTATCACGTGAAACATCCGTGGGAATTGATTGCGTGAATAGAGCTATTTTTCATATTAAATCTCGAATTCGGTGATTCTAAATTAGTAATTCTTGATGAATGAAAATTAAAAACTTTCGATTCTCAACATTTCGCTGGAGTCATAGCACACCGTCATCGGGAGTGTGCCCTATCACCGAGGGGGTCAAGGACATGCTACATAGCTAGCATAGAAGGTCCTCCACGCAGCGCAAGCAATTTCTAACGCGCAGGAAATAATCAGAACTCGCGGCGTCAAAGAACTCCACTGACGATATAACTATCTAAATACCGGAAATTGACTCTCAACACGTCCATACGTAAAATATTCCTTGCTTTTATTGCAACTTTAGGTATTCGTAATGTTTTTTTTCCATTTGTATCTAGTGTTAATTAACATAGCTCTTTAATTTGAAGACTCTCCAATTTGGTCTGGAAGAACAAAAATATACGTATTGAACCTGTAAGGTCAAGGTATACAAGACATGCGTGTGACCTATCATGACACCGTCTGTACCGAAGGACTCCTCAGAACATCTGAAATGAAAATGCTGAGATCGATTACTGGAAAAACTCTACGTGATCGGTCTAAAATGTAGACATAAATAAAATTTGTAAAATAGCGTACATAGCACGATGGAGTAGATCCAGATGGATATTCTGAAGGGATCACATAGCCAGGATGGACAGTGACAGACTCGTGCATACTAATGAAATCTCCTCTGGACGACGCCCGCCGGGAAGACTACATAAAAGACTGAGGGACCACAGATCGACAGATCAAATAAAAGAAGAAAAATTTGAAGACCTAGGATCTGTTCAGAAGAGAATTGTAGGCAATCGAAAATATACAACAACGTCAATGGCAACGTTATAAGCGCTTGGAAAATAAAATAAAACTTGGCAAATACTTTTAAAGTGTTTGAATCCAGGAGGGCTGATTGTTCGTCGTCTCGGAAGGCAGAATTTTATTGTTGCAGTTTATTACTGCAAGCGCGCCACGCGACACACTTTCCAACTGAAAGGCAATATCTTGCTGGCATTTCGCTAAGCTTAGGCGGATTTAGCATTTATCGTAACGAATAAAACCTTTGACGGTACTTGCGATTGCCACAAACGTGCAACCCTAAAAATATTGCAGTCATGCCCCTTCCCGAACATTTGGATTTAACAATATTTTTATGTGTACGTCCTAAGAACACAAATATCGGATTTGGTCCATAGAGGGATAATCATTAATTAATTGACATGTAAACAAAAAAATAAAAATAATATAGAGGCGACATCTATGTATACGATGTCATAGGTATTAAAAAAATTTCACCGTAGATGACTATAATAGAAGTATTTGAAATAACACAGACAAAAAACATATACTGGTGTACCAGAGCTAGCAGCAGAAACTTGGCCGGTAGATTCCTACCTATTTTATGAGTCTAAAATATTCAAGCAACCATGACCTAATATCAAAAGTTATGGAGATATGCAATATCAAACTTTGGATTTTTTTTCAATATTTCTGACTTTTTTTGTAAAAAGGCGAAATACCATTACAGTAACATATGTCGATTACGAAAAATTCATTTGCTTCAATACGGCATAAATAAAATGATAAAACCTTGTAAAAAATACTTTTTTCAATTTTTGCAAGGTTTTTATCATTTTATTCGACCTCTATTAAATCGAATGAATTTTTCATAATTTATAAAGGTTATTGTAACTTTTTGCAAAAAATAAATCAGAAATATTGAAAAAAATTGCAAACTTTGATATTTCATATCTCCATAACTATTGATATTAGGTCATGGTTGCTTGAACATTTAAGACTCATAACAAAGGCAGGAATCTACTGGCCAAGTGTCTGCTGCTAGCTCTGGTACACCCTGTATATCATGATAAAAAAAAATAAACAATGATAATAATAAATAAAAACAGATAAAATATATATGACGTGTAAAAAAAAAGTATTTGTAATTGGCCATTATTAACATCTTTATACGTACATTACTGATGTATTGGCGTTAATACTGTAGAGATTATTCATTTTAATATCACCCTTCAAAGCAGTAATTCCGGCTCTTTTTTTCAATTTTAATTTAATTTAATCATTATTTGTATTTCTAATTAATTAATAATTTAATTTTTCTACATTTAAATGTAGTCAGTCTGATACTTCACATGTCGACGAGAGATTCTGATACTCTAGAAACTCAAATTATAAAATATAATTAAATTCAAGTAGAGATAAAACAGTTTGTATTTTCCATCCACTTTAATGCTCTTGATACATGTTTGTCTGCTTTCAATTTGTTACGGCGATTTTTTTGCTACTTTATTGTCTTCTTGAAACATTTCATTTCAAGATGTTCATTTCTTCGAATCACTTTAAAATTCTAGACGTTTCAAACTACCTCCGCTACATTAAATTCTTCCGACTTTATTGTTCCAGAGAATTCCCACGAAAAAGAAAGAAAAAATATATATGAGAAATTAAATTTAACATATTCCTTGCCACGAGACAGAGGGTTAACTTTATAACTGAAATTGTTTTCAGAAATCCTTAAAAATACACCTACAGTACTGCGAGAGTTCTCCAAATGATACAATTACACTCTTTCTTTTATTTATCATTTTTAAGGTTACAAACCAAATTTTAATTATTACAAACAGAGAAAATATTGTACTAAGGAAGTAAATTATTATTACATTATAATACGCTCGTGTAACATTTCGATGAATCCTAAATAAACTGTCGAATGTACTTTTTTTCGTTCTACTATCTTAAACCATCCGATTTTCGGATAATATTTTTCTTTGAAATTTGATTTTTTTAACGAAAATTACTATTTTTTCAACATTGTCCAAGAATACAGAGCAAATTAAATGATTTGTGATTGTAAAACGAAAAAAGAATTTTTGCAGATTCGACAGTGTACATAGGGACCGTCGATTTATATGCGATATTCATCATCGTCATCTTCATCTCCTTTAATTAGTACCGTCGGGGAACATGGACGTGCTTCCATATTTCCCTGTCTTTTGCTGCTTCTTAGTTATACACGATTTTAATTTATTAATGAATATCGTACATACATATTAACGTATATAAACAATTAAGTTGAAAATGTTAGTATTTTTAACGGTACGTCAGCAAAATTGATTCCAATACAATTAAATCTGAGTACATCGCGACTGACTACATGTCCAAAATATTAATCAAAAAAAAGTACTGCCATTTGGAATATTTTGTTATCCATATAAATACTTTTTTTAAATCTTAGATTGAATTAATAATTTATTTGGCATATTTTAGATTAAAATATAATTTTTTCTTCAAACACAGAAAAATAATTTTGTGGTGACATTATTAATAAATGTAATTAATAGAAATAAACTTTGAATTCACCACTTTTTTATTGAAAATATCAACATGTTTCAGAGCCCATGGCCCTTTCGTCAGGATGCAATTGTATAATAACAAAATTAAATTAAAAAATCGAAGTATAAACAATCAAAATATTAAAAATTAATATATAGAAAATGAATAATAATAAATTATTTATTTATTTATATTTACAGTTTGCAAAATGATTTAGTGGTGACATTTTTATTTACAAAATTATCAAGAATATATTTGTTTACACTACTTACACAAAAAATACTTGCCAGTATAGTACTATAAGAGTAGCTCAGAGAAATAAATAAAAATTTAATGCCGTATTTCATCTTTGGCAGTTGTATAAAATATATATATATGTCCCCATTTAACAATAATTTCCTCCGTATGTCCGCTAAAATCTCAAAGTCTCGGCGTGAGATCCTTAAGGGTCCCCCACCTTACGTGTCCGGAATAAAGCCTTGACGGAAACAGTTGAACCTTCGTCAAATGTCCCCGACATAATTGACAAGGAGATAAATGAAAGCTCCGTATATAAACTTTACACTCACATACAGGTGGAATGTATTTACCAATCTAACAGGATTGTTATATGCCGTAAGAATTATCAAAAGTTTTTTTAACAAATAACACTTGATTTCTCTTATAAGCGGTGGTAATTCAGGACCTGTTACACATAAGTGTTGTAAAAGCTCCAAATAGCCAAAAAATATATAAAAATTGCAGACACCGAGGATCACTACTTTATATATATATATATATATATATATATATGTAATGTAGGTACTGAATTAGAGATTTTATAGGAAATATAGCTCTTTTCCTTCCAAAGTCATGTTTCAAAATCACTGTTAAAAGCAAAGGCAGCTATATCCACTTCAACGAATCAACCTCCAAGAATGTGTCACGTGACAGAATACCCGCCGCCTTATACTTAAGTGAGAGTTGATGGCGATTTTTTAGACAAACATACATAGCAAAGACAGCAATATCCAAATATTTAAATGGTAAAAGCAGCAATTTGGAAGCAAACACAGCAAAATGTTATTATTTTTTTTATTATATTAGGCTTTTTTAAGCTTCTGCTATTGCCATATACTTTCTTTCTACTTTATATTATATTTTTCTTTTTGTATTGTGCTTTTGCAATGTATTTGCTTTCTACTTTATATTATTTATTTTTATGTTTATATTTCTTGGGTATTCACTATTTAACAATTTCTAGACATTTTTTTTGAAGTGTTCATTCATTTACTTTACATTTATTTCAATTATTTCACTTGTTTAATGTGCACTTTACCTTATTTTTTGTTTTTACATTGGATGTCTTGATATTCTTCTTCTCCTTGCACTGTACCAACTCATTGCCTAGGTAGGCTATTGTGGACGGCTCGTTCTCATGTTAGTACTTAATTATTATTAATTTCCCATATATATATTTTTTTATATTTTGATTTTTAATTTGTTAGTGTACATTGTACCCTGTTGAAGGGGCTATTGGCCTTAAAGCATGTTGATATTTTCAATATATAAGTGGTGAAAACAAAGTACATTTTTATTAATTTTATTAAGGTCACTACAAAATCATTTTGCTCTTTTTGAAGATTTTTTTTTAAAAATTGTATGGTTTCGAGATTGTGAATTTTTTTTCTCATTTCGATAATGATTGGTGCAGCAACAGGACCTACCCCCACCCTCCGCCCCCTCATCAAAAGCGGAGATGTCTGGCAAACTCGTATGCGTCAGTTTGAAACAGGCCATTTTTCATATTCCCCGAAGGTTGTATCGCTCCGGTATTTTGCTCGATTGGGACTTTCATAGGGACGTGTTCAATTTGGGTAAGTGTTCCGTCGTCTACGTGTGGGGGATGGCTGATGGTACTAGACGCGGCGAGGCCATATAATAAGGGGGTGTATTTCACGCGGAAAACAGATCGCCGGAGGGAGTGCAGTATAGCGAACGCGACATTTGCATGTTAATGCTTTTCAGGAGAGTTACAACATAAAAAAAAACAATAAATAAACTGTTGTGTGCAATGATAAACCTTTAAAGAACACCACCTTCGCTTGAAAACCCGCACAAAATTATTACTTTGTTTTCTCAGCTCAGACGACACGGTAAAGATCCATAAACTTGGAGGCGCTATCGCCTTTTTATTACAAAGCCTGAAACTGAAAATGCCATTTCAGTACCCAAATAAACAGCCTTTTATGCAATCAATGGAGAAGTTTTACATCAGTAAAAGTGACTAAAATAACCGAGTCTTTTATTTGAGAATAAATAAATTAAGATAGTGGGAAACGCGATGAAATTATTTCCAAACAAACACATTTCATACTAGATGCGTATTTCAAATAAATTACAAGCGATTCCGACAACCTGTCAAATATATTGATGAACTTTTAACATATAGTTTGATAAATGATTGAACTCAACAGACACAAAAAGATTTTTGATAGAGGTGTTTCCTGAATTTAACAAAAAGGTCACCAAATATTGTTAAATATTCAACACGAACATTTGAACAATAGACGAAACAACTCGACAAAATAAAACAATACAAAGGTATTTATTTTATTAAAATCTAATCACAACATATCCACGTGTGGACTGTTGTTAACATATACATTTAATAATGTGTAATATATATTTTTTTATACACATTACTGCTCCGTATTTTATATTTTAAATTAACATTTAAAATTTTAATTTTTACACTCATATTTTAATGTTTATATTATGTTTTAAATTTATATTTTTAATTTTTATTTTTATACTCATATTTTAATGCTTATACCTGATACTTTCACTGCTTATACCTTTTATTGCTTTTTATACATGTACTTTATATTTATATATTTTATATTTTACTGCTTATTTACGATATTGTTTTATGTTTATACTTTTTGATTTAATGTATTATTTTTTATGTAAAAGCCTGTTATGGGCGTAAAAAAGTAAATAAATAAATAAATTTAATAAATAAATAAGATTTTCGACGTTTCGCTGGAGTTTTTTGGAGAGCGATTCTTGCGCGGTCGCAGATTGAATGCACTGCATGGAGGTGTGTTGCTATTTTTTACGCTTCTACACTTTCCTTGAGATGCTTTGATATGTTTCCATCGAAACTTGCAAAGTTTTATTTCAATGCATCTATAAGTTTCGTAAAAAATGTCTTTTGTCTCAATACTTAAATATTTTCAAAACCTTGAGTATATAAAACAATAAAAATTTGCACCTAAAAATTAACCTGTCTTTTCTTATCAGTATATGACATGGACCTTGAACTTATGGGCCAACACTGTTGCGTACCATACTATATATCTATCCCTTTCTCCACCAATACCCCTTGTTACACAGCTCAGCTCGTTAAAATCTGCGCCTGCTACGGTCGCCTTCCTGCTATCTTTGAGCATAGCCTACCTTACGAAGTAAATTTCTGTCTGCTTGACGTAACAAAAATCTTAGATCAATTATCTGACGTAAAAACAAGTGAAATTGCGCCAGTGTTTAAATTAGTTAGTTATAACCACTCTCTGAAATTTTTAGTCTACCGGTTTCAAGACGTACCCGTCTCTTTGTCAAGACAGCCACGACACTAGCATGTAAATATCACTATACACCATGCTGGTGTACAGCAAAGAGACGGGTACGTCTCGAAACCAGTAAACTAAAAATATAAGTAAGTGATTTTATACTAATATAACTTACATAACATAAATTGTTTAAATACCTAACCACAAATTAGATAATATGAAATCCCTATGTATGAAGCTTGAATACAAAATAAAATAAAGTACATGATAACTCCGTAAAAACTTATAGAGATTAACTAATCAATACGTTTAAAATTAAAAAAAAAAACAGGAATACGGTCTGGAATGATTAACTCATTTGGAAGCAGCACAAGACAAGGAGAATATGGAAGCACCTTTTATTTTTTGTTGAATCTTTGGGCTCCCGACCTTATGAGAACAAAGGGATGAAGATAATAATGAGTAATTAACCAATTTCTTCAAATTCTAAATCACTTATAGTATTTTATTTTTTTATTATTTATTAAATTTAATTTAATCACATTCTTATTGCATATAAATGCTACAAATTTGATATTAAACATAATTGTAAGAAATAATTTTGCATTATGTTTCGGATTATAGTTAAACTATTTACAATGTAAATTTTTAAAATTAAATTTTCTTAAAATTAACCTAATCTTACATCGAAAGTCATCATTTGTTACCAGTATAAAACCGTAAAGGCGTATTCAAATCAAACATAAAAAAATATAAATAACAAGGGTTCGAATATGGATAACGTCTTTACCATTAAAAAAAACGATCATATATATTCGCGACCGCAAAAAACCCAACAAAAAATTATGACACTGGCTGTAAATCTTGATATAATGCGAATCAAAGTAGATAAGTCCTGGAGGTCGCAGGGTTACGCCCGGAAACGTGGCAAGACTGCAGGGTAGGTCAGGGGGCGGGGCGGCGAAGGGTTGGGGAGGATTCGATCACCGAGGGATGAAGAGATACAGTTCCGCGGACAAGGGAATTAAATTTCATTATTAATTCCGAGAATCGATTAAAAAATAAGGCTGCAGGAATAATTTTAACACGCTCTTTCGTCGACAGTGACAGGATCGTGTTACAAAATTTCAGATGTCGTAATCATTTTAAAAATGTTGATTTTGCACATCACAAGCACCCAAGCACCGTTTTTTCGCTTAGATAAAATTATTTTAATTGGCACTTAAAAATAAAATAATTGAAATATTTTTCAGACGAGAAGAGTGGAATATGAGACTCCAGGAATATATTTAATTATTAATGAAATAATCGAGCGTGGCTTTCGTCAATTAAGCCGGCGACGTGTAATCGATATGTTGTTGTTCATTGAAAAAATGTATCGATAGAATGTGTAACTGAAAAGTTGATTTGCAAAGAATTGAAGTAAGAGATTGAGGTAAAAATATGTCGATAGAAATTGTTAGATAGTTCAGTGTATTAAAACATATTTATAAATAGTGTATTTTCGTAAACCCATTTGTTAGATTTACACAGATCTTTCAATGAAACAGATATTATGGAAACTACGTATATTTGTATTTCTTTATTATTTGTATTTCTCACATGTATTTTTAATGGGACGGTATTAAGATACCTAGGTGCATTCGTAGTATAACAGACATGGTCGATAAAAAAATATATTCTAATTATTCATTTTAATCTAATTAAATACTAATTTAAACAAAGTTTGTAAAATACGTCAACTAAAAATGAATGTACCTACTTGTGTTTTGTATGTATCTAACCGGTTTCTAAAACAATCATTTTCTTAATCAAGGTGATATAAAAACTCTTAAAGAAAATTAAATTAGTATATTTTATTCACAATAATCACTATTTTAAAAAAATACTTATACTTGATCATTATGTAAGAAAAATATATGGAAAATGACATTAAATATCGGAATTTATTAAAGTACTAGCTTGGGTCATGTCAGCCAGACGGTAGATATACTTTATCATGGAAAATATATCGAGGGGAGAGGGGGGAGTAGAATGGGAGGGGGAAATATCACCTGTGTTACCCACCGGCTCCTAAAGAATACGTATGCAAAATTTGGGTTAGATCGGTCAAGACAGACAGTACGGTACGGTACAGATTTGTATGGAAAATATATCGAGGGGCGGAAGGATAAAGAGGGGAAATGTCACTTATATGATCCACTGGGTCCTAAAAAATGAGAATGCAAAATTTAAGTCAGATCGGTCTAACAGTACAGATTTGCATTGAAAATATATCATGAGGAGGGATAAAGGGGTATGGGTAAATGTCACCTATGTTACCCGCCGAGTCCTAAAGAATAAGCAAAATACTGACATTTTTCTTCTCACACATGTGAACACACACACGAACACATAAAAACGCATACACACACGGACACATAGAAACACACAAATACACACACTCACACAAACTCACTACCTGACATATTGTTTTTTCTTATTTTTTTATCGATCTTGGTATAATATTCTTGTATATATGTGAATTTAAAAATTTCTTGGCATTTTATTATAAAAATCTTTATAGCACTGCACATCACAGTTTTACGCGATTTACATTTTTTACTAAGCGGAAGTCTCATTATATCCATTTCTCTTAAATTTATTTATGTTTATACCCATCAATGTTTCTGCTACGTAAATTCTGAAAATATGTTTTCAGTGAGGATTTTTTTAATAAATCCCGTAACTTTGCAATGTATATAATCCATTTAAATTCATTATATTTAGTCATTTCAACGACATTTTCATTTTATCGGTTAAATGGACTGGTAGTAGCCGAGTACAATAGCTCATGAACAGATGTGATAAATGCTTATATGTAGGAGGTGATTATGATAAGAAATAGATTAAGGTACAGTGCGTTTAAAAATAAATAAAATAATATGATCAAATATTTTCAGTATAATATAAATAATGTACTTTGTTTTCACCACTTGTATTTTCTTTTTACTCCCTTTCTTTTAACTCGTAGCGTCTGCTTGCTTGCTTGCTTCTCTGTCGAAAAAACTTTGGATCATTTTAAACTCTTTTACCGTGATCCAATTGAGCTGAAACTTTACAGACAGACTCGTGGCGACAACAAAAATGATCGAAAAAATTGTCGTTAAAAAAATAATTATTATAGTATAATTTTGTATTTTTCGAAATTTACATACAAATGAGAAAGGAGCCCGACGCGTAGAGAAGGTGCGAACCCTGTTTCACCTAGTCTGACTCGATTCATGGGTCCAATCAATCGACTATATGTTGATAGAATATCAAATTGGAAACAATACGAAAGAGGAAGGGAGTATAATAAAAACTTGGTTTTTAAGGGTTAGTTTTTTTGATTTGTTTATGCCTTTCATTCCAATTTTAATTGTTAGTATACATTATATCTCGACAAAGGGACCATTGGCCCCGACATGTGTTAATTTAATTATTCAATAAATAGTGGCTTAACAAGGTATTTTCTTTTTATTAATCATAATTTATTTGTTTTACAAAATCCATTTTCCAAGTACATAATTCCGCAAATTCTGAGGCAGTATTTTACAAACCAACATAATTCGATAATGTACGTTCACTCGGAGCACGCCACCGTGAATAATGGCATCTTTATGGTCCCGAAACAAAGTAAGTGAAATTTTCTTGTAATAGGGGGCAGAAGCAACGTAAAGTTTGTGTCAATTTTTACTTGCCAACCCTCATTCTGAACATCATTTATAAGGGCAGGGAGAGTGTTTCGGGGGATACGGGAAAACTAAATTCGATCACGCAAACACGACGCCATATTGCGGTTGAGTTTTTCACTTATGGAAATGCTGCCACGCGACAACACGCGGAGAGGGGAGGGAATGTAGAGAGATTTTGGCCGCTGTGCAATCCGACAGTTGATCTCGTAAGACTATTTTTAAAAAAATCAAATATTATTTATTATAAAAAAGATTATTGCAGCACAGTTTTGTATAATAAAAAAAATATAGATGTGTTTCTAGACAAAATACATGTAACTTTAATGTTTTTACTAATTTCAAACAAGTTAAAAGCCCGTGCTACAAAAATAGAAGTAATTTTCTGCTCTAGAATGAGACTTAAACCCACAATCACTAAATAACCGAGTGTCTTAACCTCTTGACCAACAAGCTTAATTGTTGTAAAATATCGGATAAGACATAGGATATGTTTTACATATATATATAAAATTATTTAAAAAATGACTTAACTCACCATTTCCATAACACACACACACCTAGTGACAGATTATAATTTTGAGTCACCACTCTAGTCTGCTTTTAAATAATCAGGGAGAATCGATCGGGTTGAGTCATGGATAGATGTTGAGTAAGCTAAATCTAGTTATTTTCAATTATAAAATTTAATTTTATGATAAATGAGTATATTCGAAAACTTTCCAGTGAGAAGAATAAATAATATAATAAAGTAGAGTTTTTTCCTTATACAATTCTTCTGGAAATAGCTATTGATATATACACTACTTCAATCTATTAGACTCAATATTGACGAGCGTTAACTTGGTATGGTAATAAAAATTGCATTCCTAGAACACGAGATACATTGTAACTTATTATTTCGATAATTTTTTGAGTAGATTATCTTAATAGTACTAGTGTCTGCTCGTATACACCGTTGAATAACAAAGTCTTAAAAACGTCTAAACATTCCATGAAATTAATTTACCTATATGTGTATACATAACTAGAAACTTGCTGAATTCAGAAAATATTCAATTTTTGTGATGTGAAAAATCCTACATAACTATAAATTCTAATATCAACAAATGAAACGTAATCTTTTAACGAAAGTCACAATGCACCTTTCACCGATCGCGCTTGACCACCCAGAAAACCAATCCTAAAAATAGGTTTTGCGGAAATTCTTGTCGTGGCTGCTGCAGTGGCCTCTATTGGCCGATTAATTATTATAAAAATATATTTTTATTTTAGCGACGTATTTAGCCGTAAATATATTTTCATTTTTGCGGCATGTTTACCCGTAAATACATTTTTATTTCAGCGATGTAAAATTTTTTATGTGTATTTTTTTGTAGTAGTAATTTAATAACTCATGTTGTGTGTGTGTGTATTATAAAGTAAAATAAAACGTATTTTAAATTTAAATTAATTTTCATTTAAAATTAACTAACAAATAACATATAACAAATAACAAATAACATATAATAGTCATATAAATATTTAAATTAAAATAAATTAAATTTAAAAAAGATAAATTATGAAAGTCTCACAGAGACGAAGCTATTTATATGGGAAATGTGTACAGAAGTCTTTATTGGTAGCACAAGGCCTGTATGAATTGGCATAAGTGATCACTCTACAGAATACAACGTTCAACTTTTCTATCGTAAAATCATCCACAAATTATCAAAATTTAAAAAATTGTTGGTATACTAGTATATGTTCGAAATCAGTTTCTTTCATATATTCGAAAGGACCATGCTAGAGACATCTTTGGTCCTTTCCATGAGATAGAATACATATCTATTACGTATAATGACATATCTATATTTTTATAAATTGGTAACTTTAATACGCCTGAAAATTAATATTTAAAAATTGTATAATTTATTTTATAGGCCAGTAGGTCTATATTTTTAACAATATTTTTATACGCATGTATTGACCACCCTGTAGAGACTTACATACCATCTCCCATATAAAAACTTCGTCACTGTGGGGCTTCTACAAATTATCTTAATCAATAATTATCCTTTTGTGGACAAAATCCAGTAATTGTATTTTCAGTACATACATAAAAAATATTTTTTATAATTAAAAGTAGTTTGCAACTATTTATGTTATGCTAAACCAACTGTATCTCTCTTGGATTCATTGATTTATGTTATTCTATTATTTTGTAAATATTTTTAACGTTTATTGAAAAACTGAACACGTCAGAAAAGATAAAATAGCCATTTAGGGCCAGATTTTATCTCTAAAAATTTGTTTTCGTTCGATACTGTATATCGTTCTTGGGTTTTTTAAACATTCATCTTTAAATTTATTACAAAGGAATCAAAATGCCAGAATACAATGTAGTAAGCTTAATAGCTGTGAAGTAGATGTGCCAATTCGTTCAGTATTGTATATTAAATCTATAAAAATCGTAGGTGACTATGTTATTAGATAGAAAATTTCCTTTAGATACTAAGATCGGGGTTTTAGTTCCACGTACCGGATATCAGTTGCATAATCCATAAATTGATGTTATTTTGGTTGCATATAGCATCTCAAAACAGAAAAATTCCTAGTAGGAAGAGTTAGAAGATTTCTGACTTATGTAAATAGTATATATAACTCTATTATTGTTCCTCATGTAAACTACGGCAACAGCATTTTATTTTTGGCTAGCGAAGAAGACATGTTAAAATTACTTTTACATGTCTTCTTCTGACACTAATTTTTCGCTACATTTCACATAAATCGGTTCATTTTGTCATATGTATTGAGCTTTTGTTCTCTAAGATGATTATTATTATTTCTATATTTGGTTACTTTTTAAAAAAATCAGACAGCTTCAATTCAAACGTCCTAAGGGTTCCGTCCTTTCCGTCCCGTTCACACTGACATCAGTTATTTAGTCCACGCGTTGTATATGGGGAGAGGAACGAGCGGACAGCCCGTGGGAAGAAAAGGCGCTACAGAAGATTGCTCACGGGAATCATTATATCGTGTAGAACAATTGAGGGTTGGTATTGTCAGATGGCTAAGGATCGTGAGAGTTGGAGCTGCTACGGTATCGCAGTTACTAGACGCCAATAAAATCATCTTGCACTCAACATTTCACTGAGATGAGTTACGTCTCGGGTTAAGCAGTCATCGCGGTGAATGATTTCTTTATGTATGGTTAACTTTCAAAGAAAATAGAAGTTTTCCCTGTCAGGTGAGAAAATGCATTTTCAGATTGTAGGTTCACCAAATTAATACAATAATGATGCTTATGTTTTCTTTAAGATTTAAATAGTTACAGTGACGTGAACAGTACAAGATTGAAAATGACAGTGACGCCTTTCTAGATGGCTCCACTGATTTTATTATAATAAACAAACAATGCGGGACAAAGGGTTGACGTTTAAAACAAAGGAGACAAATGCAACTTTATACCTAAAAATCACTTTTTTTTTTAAATTATATCTACTTTTGATCTTAAAATAAATATAGATTTTAATACATACTTTATATACTTCTTTTTTTTCAGACTATGAAAATAAAATTTGACCAATTTCTGTATTCTTATTAAAGCTCAATAGCGAAAACTGTCTACTGGTAATAGAAAATTCCTGATTCCGGTCCCGGTGATAACAAAATTTTTCATGTGCGTCTTTCTAAATTTGTAAAATTATCTACATTTATAAAATCGTAAATCACAAATAATAAAATGTTATTTCAATGATATTAATACTTTTGCACATAGCACAATTCCCGTGATCATCGAAGATATGAAAAATATTATAAACACAAGTTATCAAAGATTATTCAAGATCTTGTGTGTACAACTTTCAAAGCTATTATACGCCGCGCGTTTCTGTCCTTATTACATTGGCCCTAAAAATGGATCCTATTTTGTTTGAGTCGAGATTCGGCATAATAAAAACTGCGAACAAAAGATTGTACCCATGAAAGGTTGGCATCTTATATATAATACATTGTTGCTTGAAAGAAATTTATCTTAAGATCCGTAAAATTTTACAAATTTATTGCTAGACGTTTTCCCAGTGTGAGTAGATCCCTAGACTCTAAATACGCGCTTGAAAATCTTCTACGCAATTCATTTCAGAGGTCGTATATTTGATCCCAGCGTATAAAAACAAAAAGATAAACATCATTCTCACAAGTACACAAAGTTACGCAAAGTTAATCAAATTTCATAACGCTAGTTCAAGTCGACGCTTTAGGCTAACAAATCACGAATCGATTATTCATAAGTTTGATATCCGCAACTAATCAAATCAATCGAATCTCATGAACTTGTGGCAGCTTGGCGAAATTGACTTCCAGTGCTGTCTGCTATGTTTTGTCACGCAAAAACTAAGTTATTTTATCACGAACATTTATCACGGATAGATTTACCCGACATCAGTTGCGTTGCTTGCAACAATTTAACGTTAAATTTCTTACCAGGTTAGTGTTACGGTGGTAGCGTATGTAGATTAATACTGTATAATAGATTATTTTGTTAACTACACAATATTAACGCCGATAACGGTTTATCAGATAATATATAGATATGAAGTTATCCACGCATTAAATTTAAAAGCAAATTTACATCCATTAATAATATAGTATGATATGTGTAACCAATGTGACCACTGATTAACATCAAGGCGTAGCAGACAGTGAGGGGATGATGTCGAGTCTCCAGCGACATAAAACTGGAACCCCCCAGCTAAGGGTAGGTAAGCCCAACAGAAAATCCCACGGGAGAAGGCAACGGGAAACCACCTCGGTAAAATTTTCAGAGGAAATCTCCAGCGAAATATAATATGGACTGGAATACATACAGTGGAGGAACTATTTCGGCTAGCACAGAACAAAGAAGCCTTTGCCAGAGTGATAGCCGACTTTGGAAGGACCTGAATGGCATGAAAATAAAAAGAGTGAAGAATGGACAAATTAGGAAAAAATGTAAAGCCAATCTCAGCATGACGAATAAGTTCAAAAAAGTGGCGCTTAGATAGTTTGGTCATGATGAACGAATGAACGAAGCAAGGAAGATGTTTCCATATAAACTGATGCAAAAGAGATTAGTTTATTAGTAAAAATGAAGGTAAAACCAAAATAATAATGCCAGGCTGACAGACAAGGAACGCACTGGGTCTAAAAGTTGTCTTGAAAGCCACTATAACTTTCAGGCGGTTGATGACTTCACATATCTGACCAAAGAAAATGAAAAGCTCCTAGCAGTTAGGAAGAGGATCGCCACATGAAATTAAATCTAATTCGCCTCTCTTACACCACCGAAATCGCGGAATGTTAAAAGGCAAACTATGTCAACATAATGTATCTATATTATATAAGTTGAGTTAATATACTCAAAAGATTTTTGAATAAAAATAATTTTAATTCATGGAAATAACACGTTCAAAATTAAGTACACGAATTTGTCGTTTTGGAGATAATTTTGTAGAACTCCATACTCATACACATGAACATAAAAACACACTTGTTTTTTGGTTCTACTTATTTAATTTTTGTGAGACGCGGTTCTCTTTATGATGGCATTATAAATCTATACAATTTGATACAAATTTGGTAGGGACAGCATTATTCATATTAATAATTGATAAAAAAAACAACCTGTATAAAACCACTATTTGTTGAATAATTAACATATTTCGGGGCCCATGGTCCCTTCATTTCATACGACGTATAAACAGGATTAAAATTGGATATATGTAGGTATACATTAACAAAATCAAACAACAAAATTAATTAATAAATTAATGGTATAAATATTTAATTTCATATTAATGAGTTACCTACCTCATTTTTATAAAATTGTATAGCTATCATCTTCAATATGTGTATGTACTATTCATTAATCAGCACATAATCGTCCCAAAATGTAAAAACCTAATTTTAAGTTCTCAAAATTATATAGCTGTTCCTTTCAACAGTTTTCAAATAAATATAAGTTGTGCAATGTAAAATACTTAGATTGATAATTATTTCCCTCATAAGTCAAATCACGTCTCACATAAATTAAACATGGAAAACTTAAAGATAACTGTGTTTTAATTTTCATATGTGGGAAGCACTTAAACACAAATAAAAATATAGAAAAAGATTACATATTACAATGATTAGAATAACTAAATATTTAAGAAATCTCTTTTAAAAGAAGAGTATTTAAAAATAACATTAGCTGTAAACCATATTTAAAACGTGTTGTTCTAACATTTCTATATTTATCTAGTAAAATTTTGCGAGTAGATTACAAGTGAAATTAAATTTGAATATTCGATAACATTAGCATAAAACATATAAACAATTTTGACTCTAAATATATATATTCTTGCCTCTCTTGTAGAGGTCTCTTCTATTTAGTTCTTCTCTCTCGATTTCAATTGAGAGTCACTTTGAAAACGGGGAGTTTGTTTTTACGTAAAAAAAGAACTATATGGCAGTTCTTATATTCTCATATATAAAACTCTCAACTGACATTATTTTTTTAATTTTCCATTCTGCATCTTGGGCAGTAGCAATTGGAACATGTTATGAAAAATAATTCCGGTGCTATTTCTAGAGTTCTATCAAAACATTTTTAAAAAAAATCCAATCTTTGTATTCCGCCAAACTGAACCAAGTATAACACGAAAAAGATTACAAAAATACTGATTGTATTTATAAATATTATATTAAACAAAATAAAAACACGCTTTTATAAAAAAAATTCTAAAATGGAGAAATACTTTTATTTTAGCAACCATATTTATGGCTTTATCTCCTTTATCTCTATACCAAATTCCTTCTTTTTCACCCGTTTCCATAATTTGTTTCAAATGTTATCACATTTTTTTGTGTACCTTTGTAATTGATCTAGGTATTACTCAGTATGTTTTACATTGTATAAATAATACTCTTAATATTCCTAAGATTTTTTTGAAAAGAAAAATGAAAGATGTTTAAAATAAACAAAGCTTCATTTTAACAAAAGTGATTTCATTTTTAATTATTATAAATTATTTTCTAGTAGCCGTTCACGCATGATAAATCAAGTAAAACTAAATGGTTCGCGTTTTCGCTAAGCCCTAATATGTTATGTAGTATATTTTTGACGGTCCACGGAAAGGCGGAGACAGCAACATGCGTTAAGCGCACGGTTCGGGTTTGCAGGTTGGGTCTGTTCCCGTAACCTTGTGTAACGTCTGTAACGTTACACGAAGTTATGGGGACAGATAATTAAATAATTATACTTAGATTACTTCTATTCTATCAACGTCTCAAAATCAACAGCAGGTTTTTCTCAGAAGTTTTTCATATAATAATCACTGTACTCATAGGCTGGGCAACATGGTTAGTTTGTTCTTATGTTTTCTTAATAGAAAATATAAATATAACTGGAAATATTCGTTAAACAAATAAATAATTCATAAATACTTGACGCATAGAGTACTGATAAATTTGTATAAATTTCCATTTGTATAAATGGTTTGTTGTGCATACTATTTAAACTAATAGAAATTTTGTGTAGAAACATTCACCATGTCATGGTGTCTGACATCGTATTACATCCGTTTTGTCAGAAAATTTGCTAAGTTCATGGCTATAAAAAATACTACGCGTTAAGTAGGCTACACGATAGTAATACATCACCCGCTTGGATTGTGCGAATTTGAAGCTCGGATAGTGAAATATAAAATCAAATGTCTGCAAATCGTATATTGCCATCCCTTAACGTCAACAGTAACACAGTCACATTACGCCGCGACAATATAATACCACGGTTCCAGAAAGTGGTTCTAGATAATGTATAAACGCAGGAATTAATTCCGATATTTCACAGTCCGCCTGGCACGTAGCCGACCTTAACGAATAAACTTGTCAGTAGTAACTAGGAGACTCAGTTTACACGATAGATTCTCAATTGAATTTAGTCGCAGAACAAGTTTTGTAGAACATAACGGAACCCCTTAAATATTAGCGCTGCAGTACAAAATAAAATGCCTAAGTACCTGACAAGAAAATAAAAAAAATATTTTTTAGCATAAACGTAAGACAAGTAATAAAAAAAAACAATGTTGATTAAGTTTATTGGGATTCATTGCATAATGCATAAAACATAATACATTGCAAAACTAATTTTCGGTGATCGTGCTTTCGCGGTGGCTGGACCAAAGCTATGGAATAAACTACCTAATAAACTAGACAAACAGATAGCTTACCGCGGTTCAAAAAACAACTTAAGACGCATCTATTTAGACAATCCTATAAAAACCTATAGAATCTGACCACAACAACACTAGCTAATGTTTTCCACTCCTAGTGTGCACTCCGCGAAAACACCTAATTCTTTCAGGCACTCCCAACTCTTATAGTATTAAACATTAATTCCATTTCTTGCATGCTACCTAGTGAATAAGTAATAGTAAATAAGTTTTTTTAGCAATAAGTAGTTTTGTAAGACAATTTTCTGTGTAAAGCGTCCTTGAGGTGAGTATTCGCGAAAACGGCGCTATATAAATTATCCAAATATTATTTATTATTATTATTACAGTTTTAATGACACATGATATGGTACGTATTAAACTATTATTTTATTGTATAATTTTTGAAAAAAAAAATGGCCACATGTAATCTATTCCCGTGGAGCTCCTGCGCCGTAACTGAGATTCAACATTATACCTTAATAAGTACATGACTTCTTTTTTGTCTTGGACAAACGTGCATTGGGAAATCACAAACAATTACTGAGGAGTCTTACGGAATGGACATGACGTACCATTTTTTTTAATAATTAATTGCCTCCTCATTGTAAAAAATCTCCAAATACCTCAGGGTGGCTGGTATAAGCTCTTTATATGAAAATAACATGTTTCCAAGTAGGCAACACGTTTTTTTCTCTTTCAAACCCTATAAATAAGCACCAGGCGGCCGCCCTGCACAGTATGGGCTTGGCAGGAGATAAAATGAAACTATTTTACTCTCAATTAAATTGATTCTTTGATTCAATTTAGATTCTTTGCACACTTAAAAAATTAAAAAATATTGGAAAAAATATTTTTTATCATCAGATTTGAATGTTTACAATGCCTACTGCAAAAACTGCGTCAATTTTAAACAAAATTGTAATAAACTTTGTTTTAATTACGTAATTTTTCAGAATTTCTAAATAATTTAATGGAAAATGATCACACCTTTAAATATTGGTCATAAATTGATTAATTTGGAATTTTTAGAAAAAAGTAAGGCATTTAAAATTAACTAAAATATCATTAATAAGTTAATTAATTTAACCACCAGATCTAGAATAAAGATATTTTTTTTACTTTCCATTTATGATGATATCATCATAATCCGGTTGTTATTAATAAACTCTTTAATAAATTTTCGGAACTCTAAGGGGAACACCATTTGAGAAATTCTGCTCTATACAATATAACGTTACGATTATGTTGTCCAACAAAAGTTAATACACAAAAATATAATGATCTTAAAATGGTTGTTTTCCTCACAGGATTCTTATGTTTACATTCACTTATAAATACAACTATATCATATTATGCCTCTTCATTACAATATTAGCAATGATATTATGATGAACGATATTTATTTTATCAGTTATTTACTTAAGATACGATCTACTCACCGAAAATCTGACGGACAATTTATAATGATTTAGATGTTGATTTTGTTCTCATTTTCGGAATACATTTAATACTAACCAGTGAAACAACATCATAAAATAAATAATCTTTCTAATAAAATAATCTTAAATTATAATTAGATTTTAGCTAAGGAATTTGAGCCAGAATTTATGCCACAGTACAATCTGGTGATTATATTATTTTTCTTTTAGTAGATCTGTTGATCTGTGCTACAGAAAACTACGCCTCCTAGGATGACGAGGTCCAGCTATCCCTCCATCTTTTGGTGGTCTTCCCGGTAGGTGTCATCCAGAAGGGATTTCATTCGCTGCTATATGCACGAGTCTGTCACTTTCCATTCTGGCTACGTGATCCCGCCAGAATCTCCTTCTGGATCTACTCCATCGTGCTATGTCCTCTATTGCAAGTTTTCCTTATGTCTGCATTTCGGACACTTTCACATAGAGTTTTTCCAGCAATGGATCTCAGCACTTTCATTTCAGATGTTTTGAGGAGTCCTTTGGTGTGGACAGTATAAGCCCGCGTCTCTACAGCGTATGTCATAATAGGTCGCACGCTTGTTTTCCAAACCAAACTCTTGAGACACCCTGATTCAGTGGATGCTCTGTTAGCTTTCTCTCGGATTTCGGTATACAGATCACTATGACTATGGTGATTATCTAAACAGTTATTTTTATAGAGATTGTGACCTTTATTATAAGATAACTGATTTTTTGGAATTTTGCGACCAAACTCATTGAAAACAAACACTCCAAGAGTTTAATCTCAGATACCAATCATTGTTACAATCAAATAATACCAATAACACACAATAACGATTTAACTCATCACTAGTATGAATTAACCAAAAAAGTTTTGAATAGCTTATTGATATATTGGTTAAGGCTCCTGCCTAGTGATCAAATCGTCACTGGTTTGAGCCCCGTTGAAAAGATGAAGGGATATCTGGACCTCTTCATCCCAGGAGGCGTGGTTTTCTGTATCACAGATCAACAGATCTACTAAAAGAAAAATAAGAAGTACAATTAAAACTATTAAAGTTCTTGTGGTATCAATAGTTTATCGACAAATAGATTTATCTGATTGTGTCTAAGTGATTTGTCTTATTTTTTCAAATATAAAAAAACCAATGTTCCAAAACTTCGCGACATCAAAAATAAATTAAAGTTGAAACTGCACATACAAATACTATGTACACCAATTGGGGCATATTGTCACAAAAATAAAAATAATAACATGGCAATACAGCGAAACACGCATACATACATTTAAAAACTAAAATTTTCCTTCAATTACTGAAATATTTTTTCAGTCTCGCGGTTCGTGAATGGCAATCACGTTTGAAATTTGGTTGACGTAAACGCCATTTGGATTGGGCGAATATTAATTAACGTGAATTGCCCCGCAACCGATAATAACAAGCAACACGTCACGTGTCCAGAGCAGCCCTCGGCTTACAATACAATGTATACTATGTTATAATGTTATACAATGTATATAATGTTACAATGTTATACAATGTATATAATGTTAACGCAGCCGTGACGGACTCCAGCCCTGTCGGAATGTTGCGGACGTTTTGACTAGTGGTCCGAAGTTGCCGAGACGGCCGTGGAATCTTGCATGTGTTGGCTAGATGCCCATGATCACCATGTATAGGTCTCTTCATATTATTCTGTAATTCAGGAACCTGGATCGACCTATTAGATATGTTTGTCGCTTCTCGAGTTCTTCAACCGACATAACTCGAAGCAGTAAATCATCAGTCAGTCAGATCAGTGACGGCACTGTTACCATCACCGGCTGGAAGGCTGGGAAATCGCTCGCCACAGTTGCTCGCCGGGAAAGTTACTCGCCAATTGCGTGACAGGATATTTTAGTTCTTTTTTACATTAATATATATGTAATAGATTAAAAAACACGTTTTTTGCAAAACATAAACATATATTTTCAATTATTATTTAAAAACAATTGTCGTCAAGTAAAAGAATTTACAAAGGTGAGGTTAGGTAAGGATACTTAACTGCAAGTCATTGGAAAGATAACAGACAAATTTTTCGAATGTTCTTGAAAAAAGAAAAGAATAAAATCAGAAGAGAAAGGGTTATTCATGTCAGGGCAGATTTGAAGTGTATATTTACACCTAATAAAGAAATTTAAACTTACATTATAGATGTCTCACAGAGACGAAACTGTATTTTTATGGGAAAGTAGGTATAGAAGTCTTTTGGGTGTACATAGGGCTTAAGTCTTATCGTACGGCTGGTTTAAGTGATCACTTTACACAATGTAACGTAAGCCAGCCGTACGATAGGTCGTTACGTTACATTGTGTAAAGTGATCACTTAAGCCAGCCGTACGATAGGTCGTAAGCCTTATGTACACCCAAAAGATTTCTATACCTACTTTCTCATATAAATACATTCGTCTCTGTGAGACATTTATAATATACATTGATTGATTAATGATGTCCTTGTGACAAAAATCCAATTCTGTTCTAAAAAATTTGGACATACTCAAAATATTTTGAAATTTTAATTTAACCAAAAGTGTTAGGTTAGGTTACGTTAGGCTATCTGGTGGCGAGCAATGACGAGCATCTTTTATGGCGATCAATTGTACAGCGATCTTTCCTGGCGAGCAGCTATAGATGAGCAACTGTGTGCGAGCAATTTTCCGATAATCGGCTGGAAAAATGGCATCCTTCAGCTAGAACTGAAAGCGGTAAGACCACTACTAGGGTGGATGGTGTGTCTATTTCCAATGTCGAAAGTTTTAAGTGTAATATTTTTTTTTTTAAACTTGCGAAGGAATCAATTGGATAACATTTTTAAAAACAGGGCACTCAACTATACCGGAATGCTTACCGTTGATAAAATCAGAATAAGAGGAATATTCTTCACATATGCCTAAATTTTTTATGGTTGAGAAATTTTTAATTTTATTTTTTTTTTATTTTTAAGTTTTACATCACAATAAAATTAAAATTTTATACATATCAAGATAACAGTGTATGTAAATATATATCAGCATGCATGATCATTTACAAATATATACATATAAAATTTATAAAACAGTATCTTTTAATATAATTGTTGTATTGTTGATTTTTTGTTTGTTAGGGGATTTGATTATGCAAGAATAATGCTTATGTAAAATGCGCCTTACTGACATACTTCTTCTCTGATCCTTATGAGACATACTTCTTCTCTGATCCAATCCCCTCTCATAACGGGGTTTTGTTCAGCTCTTTATAATTGTATATTCTGTGACAGAATGTTTAAAAATATATATATTTGCTAAATATATCCCAAATTAAGAAAAGTTTTTGATCTAGTAGTTAAGACACTCGCCTAGTGATCTAGTGGGTAGTTCGAATCGCAACCAGGAGACCACCGAGTTAGTTCTATTTTCGGGGCTCAAGCGTTTGAAAAAAAAAAGAATATTCATATTATATACAGTGAACTCAAAAGTTGACGTTTTTGATAATATAATCCACATGATTTACCGTAGGATGCTTCAGATAAAAAAGTTTTTATCATTCCAAAAGGGTGTAAAAATATTCCACTAAATAATTCATGAAAAGTTTCACATTTTTTTGTCGTCTGGTGTCTTAAAGTTCTTCGAAGAAATAATGCAATTTAAAGGGGAAAAAAGCTTATGTGACAACCGAACGCAAGCGAGTTTTCACAAATATATTAAGTTATTTTGTTGGCAATTTTACATGAACAGACATGTCTGATTTACGTAAATATTTCAGAGAATTTATTACACAATCTGTAGATTAAATCTTCGAGTGTTAAATGTAAAAACTGAGGACGGCAGACTTTATGAATAAGGCTTGAAAAAACTCTGTTCGCAAGCAATTCCGTGCTCTTAAGAGTTATCAACAAAATGTAAAAAAAAAACTAAGGCTCAGGCAATTCTGAGACATTAAGTCTACTTTCTATAATCTAATTGACTTGTATTTCTATTATATAAAGGGTTTGCTTTTAATATAGCCTGATAAATAAGACTTTATGATAAATATCATGTGATAAAATGACTTAAGGAAATAAAAATAAAAAATACGTTGTTTCATAATACAGCCTTAATTAATTAAAAATAATATTTCAAACATTTTATGTAACACCACATTATGTGTTAAGAGGTTAAGTCGTCAAAAATATATATTCAAACTCAAAAAAATATTTTGACATAAAGATTTTTGTTAAAAAATTATTTTTAAATTTTTGAAATGGTGGTTCCCACAATGATTCTTTTGTCGGAAGCGTCCAGCTTTTAGAGATAATCATGTTGCCAGGATTTGAGTGAAATTAAAAAGCAATTTTTTTTTAGCTCTTTTTAATTTTTTTCATTTTTCAAAAAAAGGTTATTTTACTGTTCAATTTCCCGTCTATTGTTTAACGTACAAAAAAAAACTGTAAAAATGGCACCATTTGAAAATAACTAATAGCGTCAGTTTATTTTTAAAATGATTGATCCGTCCGTCCGTACGCCTGTCTGTCTGTCCCCGTTTTGTGTAGCATCCGTAATTTCGTTCAAATTCAGGGCTAAAAAATATAATTAATCGGCTGGAGATGAGGCTTTGAACCCCGGGCCGCCTAACCCGAACCGGCCGTTCATCGCATGTCGCTACGGCCGCCTCTCCGTGGAGCGCCAAAAAGATGGGATAAATATATTCTATGGCTTTGCAAAGCCCGAACCAATGTTCCGTCATTTTTAACGGGTTGCAGGTAGTAACAAAATAAAAGGGATATCATAAAACAAAAAATACCGCTACATTATGAAGTTAATGATGGATGATTCGTAAAAACAGCAAATCTAAACCATTGTTTTCGAAAATGTAACATAATATTATGATAGAGATTAAATGTAATAAATATCTTATATAACATTGAATACTCTCATACGATATTGATTCAATATTATATTGACAATCCTAAACAATGAAAACATACAAAATATTATTTGTGTATAAATAGTATGAACGAGAATAAAAATATTTTGAAAATAAATAAGTATAAAAAATTCATCAAAATCCAATATGTTTGACCTTTAAATATTTTTAAAATACTCTAAGCCAGTGTCATTAAAGACCTGTTGACAATCTATGATATAATACAATACACATCACCATAATAATGTAGAATTTTGAAAAAGGATGTATTTGTTTGTGTGTGAATTGTTAAATAAAAACATAAAAACATTTTGCCTGTAGCGTTTTGCAAATAGACCCAACACTTTTTCCTTTTAATGTGCTGATAGGTAGGTACTTACCGTCGCTCGTAAACATCAAACCAAAGACTTAGCGCCGGGCAACACTCACCTGGAAACAAAGAAAGGTCAAAATGAATTATGGCGGTACTTTATGAAAATTCAAAAAGCGAGACACGAGAAAAAACAATTTTCCGATAGTTGTTCAAATGTAATGGCGTTCCATTTGGCAAAAGGAACCGAAGTCATTTTGACGAAAGTGTCTTGACGAATATTATTCAAAAACCAAAAATAAAATACCGTTTAAATATAATAATCTAATAAATAGGTTTAGCTCAGTCGATCAATTTGAAAATATGAAACATACAGAATCAATATATGCGTGTTACTACACCATCTTGATATTTTCAAGTTGAAGTTGAAGATTTGAGGATAATTTGAGTCATTACTCACGCAAAAATCCCCGAAATTGACCGAGGTATAGCAAAGTGAAGCTACGTTAAAAGCATGGTCGCCGAGCAGAGAGAATTTCGTACATTGACCCTACGCTACGCGTCCTTGTCGCTCGCTCACAATTATGTTGCTGTCACGCTCGCTCGTTGTGCCTGTGCGAGCGTGACAGCAACATAATTATGCGCGAGCGACAAGGATACGTAGCGTGGGGTCAATGTACGAAATTCTCTCTGCTCGGCGATCGGGCTTTAGTAGGTGAATTTTCAAACGATTTTGATTATTTATTTTACGTTTTTTCGAAACTCCCCTTTCAGACTGGTGGAAAAAATAATATTTTGTTCAAATTTTGCAAACATCTTACTAATAATATTATCTATAACTAATAATAATACCAATATCTGTACATTTTTTTTGTTGATAAAATATGCCGTTTTCTAAATATGACTATTTGTATTTTTTTAGGAAAGTATTATTTTCGATTGTGTTTCATCATAGACGTAACAAGAAAATAATTTACTCTTTCATTTCATTCACGTGCTGGCGACATGAATATCTCCACCAACTGGGTACGTCATGCAGAAGGACCTATGCAGGACAGCACATAATTCCGCCATTTTGAAATTTTCAAAACAATGTGTTGATGATAAATATTAATCAATATATGATGTAAACAATAATAGTAAAACGACTTTTTTAACGTTAACAAAAAATTAACTGAATTTGAATGTATTTTTTGACGCCCCGAAAAACAGCGAAAATATGTTTTATGACTACCCGTATCTGTCATGAAACTAAACCACAAAAAAAATATATAAATAATACGTTGAAAATTTTTGTAACATTTTAAAGGAGATATGTAGGTACATACAATTTAGCCAAAATACAAATCACTTTATTTAATAATTTACCGCCCGGCGGCTATATGTGTCAAGGTACAGTACGTGCAGTAAATTACACTACACGTAAAATTTTATTAAAATTTCATGTGCAGTAAAATACACTACACATAAAATTTTATTAAAATTTCTCTACGCGTGATGCAGAGGGATATAGATTAGAATGATTAATATGAGTGTATAGTACCTACTGTCTCGTGAAATATATAAAAAAATCAGGTTTGTTATTTTTACGTTTTACTTACACATTTTTTGTTATCTGCCAAAACCCCCCTGAACTCAAATGTCGTAATAAACAAACCTTTTTACCTACTATAGTGTATATCTAGAGAAAATATTTCAGGCTTGATAGTGTTGAAACGAGATGCTAAAAAGAATTTACGCACTGTTCGAACCCCTGGTGACATGCCACTTAGAACAACACTATCGGATCTAGAACGGTCTACAATTATCTACAACCTTCCAGAGACATCTAAAAACGTCTAGAAATGCCTGGAATAAGCGAGGAGCGACGGGGACCTTCTCATAATCACTAAACAATCTAGAAACTACGGAAATACCAGCATTTGTATATAAATACGGAACCACGCCGTGGCGAGTTCAGTTGTCGTGTTTGACAGTTCGCTCAGTGCGAAGTACGCGCGGGAAGACAGCCAGGTGTGCCCAGTAGTCAAATTGCAAAGTGACAGATATCGAGCGAAATACCTAATTGGACAAATATATAAATTCGATGAATACTACGTGCGAAAATGAGATGGAATGTTCTAATCTTAAATACTTGTTACTCAGTGATAATTCAGTGTTCATTTACAAGTGATCCAAGGCGAAAAACTGTAATTTGAAGAATATTAAGTTTAATTCATTTTATGTGACTTTGTACATTGAATAGTTAATTAATTATTAATTAATAAATCGCTGTTAATTTCCCGCGCTTTTATTTGTTCTCCCGCAGTCACCATCCGTGACAATATGTATAGGGTAAGTCTGGTGGTCGCTGGTTCTTATTTATTATTTATCATTATTTATTATTTATTATTATGTTTCATTATTTATCTTCATTGTATCTGTTTGTGCAAATAATTATTGTTCCATTTTTTCTGTCATGTCAATCGTGATATTTGTTCGGCCGGAGACCATCCGGAGTGACTCTCCCCTGGCTAGATGTCTTGGGATGCGACGACAGATGTCGCATTGGTATGACAACGCGCTCACTTCGCATTCTGACCTTGAAGCGTGAGCAGTGACGTTTTTTTTTGCCGCAACATACCTACCTACAAGTGTAAGACAATACTATCGAGTTTCTATATTAAATTAAATATATTCGTACTTGAAGAACGCCGCAGTTTGTGTAAGAGATCCAGGATCCAACCATCTGGTGAGTCAGTAGATGTTATTCTTGGGTGGTTTTGGGTCTGACATTTATCCTGATTGACTTTTTTTTTTTAAACACGATTATTATTTGCACATACGATTTATCTCCCTGGAGCTGTGCCTATTTACACGGCATTGCTCCAATAATCGCCTTTACCATTCAGTATCAAAGAATTGACATTCTTTAGACAAAAGATGTGTCGTTTCTATTTCTCAAGCAATCTCGAGAGAGAGAGAGAGAAACGAGATTATTTTAATAATTACAATCATTTATACAAATATGTCAAATCAGTATTGTTAATTTCACAAGTAATTAATTACATTTGACCATATTGTTTCCGGCACTGGGCACCAGAGGAGGTACGGCGACACAAAGGAGATCATGGTCCGCAGTTGAGGAACCATTACGTCTCCACTTGTATTGTTATAGTCCGCAGAATTACTAAACTGTTCCTAATTAGCGACTTGTCTCGCAGACGATGCCATTCGGGCAGTTAGTGCGGCGAGACAATGGGGCCGTAGACCCCGGCCCGCGCGCTCCGGGGAACTACCCTCGTGAGCGGCTTCCTAAGGGATGCTCCGCTAATTGTTAGTGCAGAGGGTGGCGGCGCTGGCCCCGAGTACGGTACGCAATAATACAGCACCAGAATTTCACACTCGAGGAATAATAAAGCAAAGGCAGCAATGATGCGTTTCTGAGATAAATACAAAATGCCCGCCTCTGCTCAAGGAATTTTTTTGGAAACTATAAAACCTACAAGATAAGTTCTTATAAACTATTGCAACTTCAGTTTTTCTTTACGTAGGTACGTGTATAAATAAATATTTAACTTTTATCCATGGATTTTACTTTTATTTTATGTGTTTATTTAGTAACTAGCTTACTCAAGCGGCTTCGCACGCGTAGATTTTTAGTAACTTTTAGTCATATTTTATCAATTTGTATATTAACCTTAACACATAGATATGTAGTCGCACTATTTTATAGAACTGTTTGAGTTCTACAACTTTTCTACAGAAAGTATCTCTTACCGCTAAGGCAGCGTTTTTTCGTCGACTTTAGTTGTAAAATAGGTCACCACGAAAAGCCCTTTTATTTTAACATGATAATATATAGCCTGTGTCTACCCTGAAAGTCCATTCTAAATATTGAAGAAAGAATTTTAGAAATCGGATGAGTAGTTTCGGAGATTACCTCCTACATCCATATTAGTATACATAGATATATTAGGTCCTTACATATGAAATTGACGTTTTACCGTACTGGCAAATTTGATCTCAAATATCTTCTCTTTGGTTAGGAATTCCAAATCCAAATTTTTACAGCTATTTACTCATGTATTTGTGTTTTGAAAATTATAATTCATTTGTTTTTTCCTCAATTGTTTTTTTCTTTGCGAGACTCAGTTTACAAAATGAAAAACTTGAAATATCGCGTTATTTACGAGTACGAGTTCCACCGTGGCACCAGTGCTGCAGAAACGGCTCAAAGGATTAATGATGTGTATGGCGACGGT
>JADDOH010018272.1:0-10925 GCA_016648135.1 Agrypnia vestita
TTTCCAGAACGAAAACGTTGGAACCAAAAACGCACTGTGTTTTCTTTTGCGGCACCGTCGCCATACACATCATTAATCATTCGAGCCGTTTCTGCAGCACTGGTGCCACGGTGGAACTCGTACTCGTAAATAAAGCGATATTTCAAGTTTTTAATTTTGTAAACTGAGTGACGCAAAGAAAAAAACAATTGAGGAAAAAACAAATGAATTATAATTTTCAAAACACAAATACATGAGTAAATAGCTGTATAAATTTGGATTTGGAATTCCTAACCAAAGAGAAGATATTTGAGATCAAATTTGCCAGTACGGCATAACGCTAATTTCATATGTAAGGACCTAATATAATTTTCTTCCAATGTTTATCAGAATCACAAATAGAAGGGTAAAATAAATTTGCTACATTTGAAGAAGAACTTATTTTTTTAATTTTATTAATTGCAACCGACGTTATTTATTGTAAAGAACTCCATTTTTAATTATAAAAAATAACACTCGATTTTAAGAGTTCAGTATTTTTATCGTCCATACTAGGACAATCGTTTTGACAGATTATGCCATTATCAAACAATCATCAGTCGATAATGGCATAATCTTCCGAAATTGGATAGGTACTAAAATATTTAATTTTTAAAAACGTGTTAAATTTTTCAATATCCATCCTTTATGAGGAACCACTACTTTTTTAGATAGGAGTTTCAATTATTGTTGGCCTTTATTCCTCTGAATAGGGCTTATAAACTATCTCAATGGGAGTTTAGGTATTCTACTTTAGCTACTACCAGATTTTTTGAAACGGGAGGGACTTGTCCGTTAAACTAGGAGCTCCTTCGCATTTACGAGGAACCGGTTAACTAATGATGAAACTGATTTTGAGGAGCCGGTCAACTAAAAGGACTGCTCTTCTTAAAGTTGTAGTCGTGATACGTATAACTCAACGTCTGTGTATGAAAAAAAAAATTTTGTGTATTTTTTTTTTCTTTCATCAACTCGAGAGCATTTAGTGTGTAAAGATACGGCTATAACCCAAGTACTTCTAGCCTCCCTGCATTTGAAAAATTATCATTAGTGCTTAAACATATTTGTTATTAAGGATATTGCAGTCTGAAATCCCCACGTTTGATAATTATCATTAGTGCACCAACATAATTTGTTACCAAGAATATCCCATTTATATCAAGTTGTAAATCTATCCTGATCCTTATATGTATTACTTGTCATTAGTGTTTGATCAGAATTGTTTCTTAGAATCGTGCAGAAATCCAGAAACATTTATTAATTCTTAAAATTATCTCTTTCTAATATTTTTAATATAAATACAAGTTGTTGAATGTAAAATATTTAGATTGATAATGCCCTCATAAGGTGAAACGAAAATTAAAAAAGGTAGAACTTAAAAACAATTGTTTTTATTTCTGTATGTGTGATTATGGAGTTCTACAAACTTATCTCTGAAACAATAAATTTGCCTCTGGCCTTTTTATTAATGAAACAACCTTACCTTATTACTGTAAAAAATTGATTCAAAAATAATACATTCATTCCTCTTTGCTAATCCTGGACGAAGGCTTACTTTGCAATGCAAATTATAAAAGGGATGCCAGTAATCCAGGCTTCCGATCCACCCATATATTAGAATTTAGTGTGCCGCGTACACACGCGCGCAGCATTTCGACAACTCCTACGTAAAGAGTCGTATGTTGAAAATGTCATTTATCGAGGAGAGCAATTTAAACATTGTTAAGTTCACTGTTAATCCAAATGTAAGCCGATTTAAACCAAATTTAGCGTAGCATTTATTATTGTATCGGTTATTGACATAAGTAACGTCGGTTTTTTTTTCTAATGAGATGACACGACAAAAAATACTTCAATAAATCAGTCAATAATGTATTCTCCTTCGTTATTTAAAACTTCTTGCCAACGCTCTACAAGTTTTTCGACGCCAACATCCAGACATCCAGACTTTACTCGAAGAATTTGTTATTCGAATAAAAGGAAGTCTCTAAAGTGCTCACTTTTGTCTGCTCGACATTCCATCTTGAAGGCCTATAGCCAAATATAAAACTAGAAATCTATACCTATAAAACTCTTTGTCTGTCTGTCTGTTCTCTATACAAATCTACACCGTTTGTCCGATTCGTCCGAAAAATTGAGAACTTATTCTTTAGGACTCGGCGGGTATTTCCCCTCTATTCTTTTACCCCATCCCCTCCCCTGAAATATTTTCGGAGGGTAACATTGGCGACATTTCCCCCTATTCTTTTACCCCTTCCCCTCCCCCTGTTATATTTTTGCTGCAAATCTATACCGTTCGACCGATCGTACTCAAAATTTGCAAACTTACTCTTTAGGACCCGGCGGGTAACATAGGTGACATTTCCTTCCTGCTCTTTTACCCTTTCCCCTCTCCCTGATATATTTTCGATGTAAATTATACCGTTCGAATCGAACCTTTTTTTCCACCCACAAATTTATTTTCAACTCAATCCTTAACCCATGCAACGCCGGATACGTATTTTTTTTAAAAGAAGTATAACTTTATCAATTTGTTTTATTATTAACTGTAAAATTAGACTTTTTTTAAAATTCTAAAATTTACTTAAATTTGACATTAAATTAAGACAGTTTACGCCTTATATCGTTGCTTTTTTTAATGTTAATGTTACTTACACAATAGTTTCGTTGTCTGTCCATTTGTCCGTCCGTCTGTTTGTCCATCCGTAACTTCGTATAACGTCCTTAATTTCGTTCGAATTAACCGCTAAAAAACCATAACCGGCTGAGATGAGGTTTGACATAACAGGCGAAGATGGGGCTTGAACCCCGAGCAAACCCGAGGCGGCCGTTCAACGCATGTTGCTACCGCTGTCTCTCCGTGGACCGACAAAAAGATACTAAAAATATATACTAGGACTTGAAGAAGAGTGGAAATCGCGTGTGTAATTATTTAAGATAATATAAAACTTTTAACAATTTATCTTTACGTAAATTTAAACCTCAAATAAATTTTAAAACGCTTGATGAATTGACTCGCGAGATTGTCACTAAATTACAAGTAGTGATACGTACGGGGTTTCTAAAGAAGAAACTTAGTATTCCTTTGGCGAAAGAGGACAATACTTGAATTCGCAATCGCTAGATGTGAATAACCAGATTTTCTCTTCACAACATCTTAACATAAATAATATTTATTTTCACTTGACATTTTGAAGTACTGGGTATATACGTATAAGGTTTAGAAGAGTGGGACCGTGACTTTAGATTATGAAGACTCCGCCTGCTGCGATAGAATGATATAGACCAAGAGTCAGTAACCTTATTGCCATGAAAGCCAAAATACAAAATTGCCAATGGCGTATAAACAGAATACAGTGTCTCGTAGCTAGAAGCAAAAACCTCGGAGGAGTGCCTTTAATTTTTTTTTTTATATATTTATTAAAAAAATATATATTTATTACATTAAACATATGCCAAACTGCACAGCAGTTTAACGGCAAGGTTGCTTTCAATATTTAAAAATTATTTTATTTTGATCACAAAATACTTGTTTTTGTCCTTCCCTATTAGAAAGTGTGTCCTTTGTCATGACATCCCCTCACTGTCCTCCTTCCCACCCTAATTCTATATATAGTCTTTTACGATGATCAGTGTTATTTATTTATCTTTTTAAATGAACTTTCTTTTTCTGTTTGCTTTATGTTATCTTACCGTTTTCTTCTTGTACCTTTATTTTATGTTTTTTCTTTGATATTTCCTAATAAAGTGTGATATGTGGAGGAGGTACAGTTTATGGACTATTGCGGACCTCTCCGGGCCTTTAAAGTAAGAAATTGTCAACCTGGCGACGTATGAGTAGAACCGATATAGGAGCTTTTGCTCATAAAACGATCCTGGGAAAGCGGTGGGTGTCCGTTCACAGTTTTACTGGGTGAAATGTCGAAAGTTACGTAGATAAGCGATAAGCAAAATTTGCATTTTTTTTCTCAATATTTCTGATGGAACATTAATGCATACAAGCTGCATATACTTGCACACGTGTAATCTAGTGTATCAATGTCAAACTAATTTTACAATATAATAAGTTTTTTTGAACATCTCTTCTTATTGCTATAACTATTCATTTACATAGCATCACGAGATCATGGCAGTGGAAGGCAAATAAAACACAAAAAACAATTAAAAGTTTTATTTTTCACACTGAGTCACTGGGCACCAATTTTATCAAAACATCATTTTAATTCACACTTACTGTCACGAAAATATTCCACACAGGTTAGCACTAACTCAAGCCAATTTCGTAATTCGCACGTACATAAGTGGTGACATTTATTTCCAAACGCTTGTTAAGTACTCCTCTTAATTATTGTCACTTGTGTACGACTCGTCGAACGGTTCGCTTTTATCTGTGGACATCTATGTCGCGCTGTCTAACCACAACAACTCTTTGCGCACACGCCTGCTCTCCTTTTATACAACACTTCAATTTCGCGATACCTTCTACGAGAACGTTCTACTAGTTTTTATTAGTTTCTCCATATTTCTAGTGATTTCGAATATAGCCCAATTTATTCTAGATTCATGTGAACCGTGAAGAGAAGATCTATATTTGTGTTTTGCTTCGCAAGTGTGCTGCGCACAACATACTTGCGAAGCAAAACACAATTACTAAATTATTGAATCGAAGCCACGCAAATTTTCATGCTTTCCTGAGCTTATTCGTGGGTTGGCGGGGGAATTCTAGTTTCGTTTTTAGAAAAATAGGAATTTAAAGCGCGCCTCCGATAATATATATTTTGATCAACAATTTCTCTAACGCGAGTCTTCCTATACAGGGTTGGTGGTAAATACCACACTTGTACGACCATACAACCACCGCCGGTAAAATACAATCTGCCCTTAGAACAACAAGCCCAAACGGGGGCTATTATGTTTACCCAATATTCAAGTGGTGACCTGTAACATTCAATTTGTTTAACTTTATGCAAACTATGTTCGGTAACCGTAGTAAGTACTTGGAAACTGCGTACCCGTGTTGCCCGAGGAAGGAAGAACCCGGGAGAAGCGTAAATTATTTCAAAGTTACAAGTTTACCCGAATTCAATTATTTATACAATCAAGAGTGAAATTTGTTTGACTTTGAATGACTACATCATTTATATGTTGTTTATTTTGCGAAATATTTCATTTAAGCTTTCAGGGAAATTAACAGATAACGTTAAGTAACTTTTGTCCGCAGTATTTTGATTGTCTACCAAAAGGAACTTAATTAAATAGTTAATAGTTACAACTCGAAAACTGTGTGTTCTTAATTGTTTATTAATAGTAAATCGATACATACGGTGACAATGGCAGAAATATACAAAAAATTAAAAAAGTTTTGAATGCACTCACCGAGGAATACTAAGAAATATAAGGTACTGAATTATAAATTTTATGTGTCTTCCAAAAGCATGTTACATCCAAATTTATAGGCCATATTTCCTACAAAAAACTAACCCATAAAAACCAAGTTTTTACAATACTCCCTTTCTCATTTTCGGATTCGCGTCTACCATATGCGTTGAAATATCCTTATTGCTTGTATGAAAAAACATTAAAAATTTGAAAAATTCAAAATTATACTATAATTATTAATTTTTTAACGAAAATTTGATAGATTTTCTTGATTGTCGCCACGAGTCTGCTTGCAAAGTTTCAGCTCGATTGGATTACGGGAAAAGGGTTAAAAATCGATCCAAATTTTTTTCGACGGCAAGCCGGCAAACAAGCAAGCAGACTCCACGAGTTAATATAAAGGGAGTAAAAAATCGAATTCAGTACATTGTAAATTAGTAATCCTCGATAACTGCATTCATTTTGTTATGGATATTGCTACCTTTACTTTTACCTTTTTGTCACAGAGCATCCAAAACTTCCGTGTGGTCCAAAACGGGGTATCAGAATACCCCAGATCATATTGGTATAATCGGTAATAAGAAGTTCGTGACAGGCGATGCGACGGCAACCGCCTAGCGGACGTCTCGTCCGAATGCCGGACGGTCGCATATTACCAAACAAGCAACGAATGTGTTATGGGGTTGTTATTTATATTAGCTTATATTATATTATTTATATTATATATATTTATATTATAATTATATATATAGCTAATATATAATTATATATATTAGCTGTGGTATGGGGCTACCCATTACCATGCATTAGTAAGAATGAAACAAACAATAGGCGCAATAACTAAAAGATAAGACACAGGGGTACGGTATGAACACGTGCAGGTACATGTACTGCGCACAGATCACTGGACCGAAAACAATATTTTTAAATTTAAACGTTTAGAAATTTCAAAAACAAATGTTAAAATTTTCTTTACTATTTCGGTGAAGATTACAAGACATATGAATAAAATCGTTTGAATAATTATCGAGTTATCGAATTTTAAGCGATCTACGGGGTATTTGAATACCCCCCTCCGGGAAGGCAAGGTTTATATCCCTCAAATGCAAAATAAATGAATTCCAAATAATAAAAAAAGTACTAAAATGTTTATATAAATCCAAAAATATGGAGAGTGAGCCAAATAAAAGATAGAAAATGAAGAATTTTTCATAAAAACACAATTAATATTTTTTACATTACAGTGCTATGGGCTAGTTAATTTTTCAGCAATCTAATTGGCGTCGACATAGTTTTTTTTCTTTTCTACCCACGATTACGTATGTAAAATAAAAATTCAAATTATTTTTGTTATATTTATTTTGCTATCCACTTCACAAGGAAATAAACAATAATAAAATACCAGAGGTATACAGTAAGTATGTCGAAGCATGACTTTTACATAAATAAAAATTTTGAAAAATATTCAAAACTAAAGATTTATCTCGTATTATTCTTAAGACAATTATTAACATATTATTCCGATTTAAATAAATTCTGTCAGATAAACATTTCCAAAATACATATTTGCTTTCGTAAAATTCGTGTCTCATTGCACAGACCCTTGATCACATGTTTTTTGCCTGCCCATTGCGGAACTATAATGCCTTTTACAATGAGCTGATCGAGGCTAAATTCCAACTCCCAACCAATATTTGTCATCTTCTTGCTATAAACTCGCCTAATCTGATAGCGATAATATCAAAATTCTTGTCAGTAAATGACATAAATATATGATTAATTTTCCTTTCTTAGCAGTACCTCATTTTTAACTTTCGAAATGGCAAAAATCGCTCTTTAAGGGCGGATTGCCTTATTTTAAGAAGAAGAAGAAACACACATCTTTATAGTACATACATCATATACTACAAAACAATAATAATATAAGAAAAAAATATGACCATGAGGTATTTCACATGATTTTAAATTAAATATAATATAGCTAACTTATTATCTGCAAGTAAATTTACAACCGCCCGATGAATTTTTCGTCTTAGCTGACAAGGCTGATAAAAATTGAATGTCTGTTTACGTAAACTAGTTATTGGTTAGGGGGTTTGGTTTTTATTATAAATATAAACGCATTGGTACACTCTTAACCATTATACATGTATATACAATATCTATAGATAATATATTATATGTAATATATATATATATATAAGATATATTATATATATATATATATGATTCTCCGTGTCCTCTCCCTCCCTCTGTCACTACTCTCTCTCATCGACTCTCTCTCTATCATAGTTCTTCTATACTACTACTTTGGGGGTAACCCGCGTCAAATTCTGGTCGTCAGGACCAGTCGTCTGCCGACGTTTCGAACAGATCTCACTGTTCATCTTCAGGGCGCCTTGTCGATGAGCTGCTTCTCCAAAAAGCGTACAACCGTTTGGGTCCGGAGCTCACCGTCAAGTGAAAGTTTGAAAAATTCTGCGTCAGGTGTTTGTGGAGGAGTGGGTTTCTCCAGCGACGCCGTTAATGTGTTTTGCTCGGCTTCTAGTAATCCGATGTTTCGAACAGTGAGATCTGTTCGAAGCGTCGGCAGACGACTAGTCCTGACGACCAGAATTTGACGCGGGTTACCCCCAAAGTAGTTAGAACTAACATATATTGTACCCGTGAAAGCCTTAGATTTAACATATATATATAATTTAGGAAAAATTATACTTTCTTCGACGTACGTAGATAGATACTATTTTATGAAGATCCAATGTAACATGACGCCCAAACAAACAAAACGTTAAACCACAGAAAAAATATGGCGTCCAGTGCCGCCTGTTGCTTCTATAAAAGCTGTGTGATATTGTCATTTATCTTATGCTTATGTCATGTCATGCTTAAAGAAACTCAGATATATTTAATATATTTTATATAATACAGTTATCACCATCTTACCCCATTCGTCATCTCACCCGACTTTCCCCTAGGTAGATTGCTGCGAGCAAGATGCAAATAACATTTTATTTATAGATATTAATAATTATGCGGTACTTTATGGCTTCTTTAAGAGTTTATTATATCGAGACACGTGCGGGCTCGCTCCCCCCTCTCCTCCTCAACAACAAAGCGGAAAAAATGTTTACATTTACATAAAAGTAACCATGGTTACAATTTATTTTCTTGTGACCTCTAAACATGCGTTTTTACTTCTTCTTCTTTTTCTAGCGCTTGTCCAGTTATTGGACACAAGCGAACATGTTGGCGATCATTATCTTGCTAGCCGCAGCTCCAAGGAGTTGAACCGTGGATTTCCCAAAGCATTCCTTTAAGTTTTTCAGCCTGGGTGTCTTTAATTGTCTTCCTGGACCTCTCATCATACTACCAAAATATTACAAGTTTTGTATCCACGTCAATAATAACCCTGTCAATCCAACCTGTATTCAGAAGCCGTCTATAGATTCAGACCTCAAATACTTATATTCTTTTTTTTTTGTTTCAGTGAATTTCCATGATACAGAAAATACAGAGCTTTAATTTTTTTAAGGATTTTTTCCTTCCGCATCCTATTAATCCATCTGCTCTTTAGAAGTCACCTATAGATTCATAATTGTAGATATATAGATCTATTGATGATCCATGATTTCATCCCAATTATAATAATTTTGTTGTCTATCTGTCTGTCGTTTATAGGTAATTTTTTTTTTCTTTTATTATAATTCAATAAATACTTATTTTTTAGAAACCGACATGCAAAAATAGTAAAAATAGCATCATGTTCAGTCATTTTGACGAGTAACAAGCTAGGTTCATATAAAAGTACAAGGAAGACATAGAATCGTATCATATTTATTCGAAAATTGATGTGTGAGTAACGGCTGAACAATTCGTTCGGAAGATTGCAGATCTAGTTTGTTCTATAAAATATTTAAGGGTCCTAGTTCTCATTTCATCTGCATGAAATGTACACATTCGAAACCACACTCAAAAAGAAGATACTTTGAAAATTAAAATACTGTCTTTGACTTAATTAACAATTAAGTTTAAAATACTAAGCACCAGGCGCATGGAGTGTAAACATTGAAGCACGATTATAGGTAAACGCATAAAACACATTGACACAAAAAAGCGAAAAGTTATGCAAATATTATACATTATGTAAAAATAAATTTAAATTTAAATTTTACAATAAATTGAAAATTAAAAATTGAAAATTGAAAATTGAAAATTGAAAATTGAAAATTGAAGATTGAAAATTGAAAATTGAAAATTGAAAATTTAAAATTTAAAATTTAAAATTTAAAATTTAAAATTTAAAATTTAAAATTTAAAATTTAAAATTTACCACTTTACCTTTCCCTTCCCCTATTTTCCCATTTCCACTTTCACCTTTACCCCTTCACCTTTCCCACTTCCCCTTTCCAATTTCCCATTTCCCATTTACCTTTCCCCTTTACCATTTCACATTCCCCTTTCCCTTTCCTTGTCCCCTTTCCCCTTCCCCTTTCACCTTTCCCACATTTCCCCTTTCCCCTTATCCCATTCACCCATTTCCCCTTTTCCCCTTTCCCCTCTTCCCTCCCCTTTCCCCTTTCCCCTTTCCCCCTTTCCCCCTTTCCCCTTCCCCTTTCACCTTTCCCCTTTCCCCTTTCCCCTGTCCCCTTTCCCCCTTCCCCTTTCCCTTTCCCCTGTCCCCTTTCCCCTTTCCCCTTTACACACACTTTAAAATTTAAAATTTAAATTTAAATAAAAGTGAAGAATCGTAATATTTCAGTTATTATTAAAGTATTATTCAGATAACAATCATGAAACATTATTAGCTACTCACGTTACCAAGTTATGCTACGCTAGATGACGATGTTTTCACGGCCGAAACGACACCGTCGCTAACAAAACAGACGCTACCAGATGGCGCCATTTGCACGCTAACACAATGTAGGTACTATGATTTCGCGATCACTTTATTTATTGTGAAAGTTAAATTTTAATTTATACTTTGTGATGAACTGAAGCAAATAAATTGGAATTCCGTCAATTTGAAACCATATATATGTCATTTGGATTAACAAATTAACTTGAAGGCATTTGTATTGATTAAGGAATATTTTTTTGTTACTCGTTAATATATTACATAACTATTTAATTAAAAACTGAAAATCAAACATAATAGGTCCATCCTTTTTGAGAGGTTATAGTTAATATATTAGGTTCTTACATATGAAATTGGCGTTTAGTACGGGAGGAACATAAAGCCGATTTTTTTTTTATTATAATATATTTATTTAATCAAAGTATGTACCATTGCTATCTATGCACTTTTGCCATCTCATAGGTAGTTCATCGATCCCTTTACTAAAAAAACCATTCGGATGGGAATCAATAAAATCTTTGAAGGCGGTTTGGACTGCCCCATCGAGTTGAATTTTTTCCTTTGCAAGAAGTTATCCAAATTTCGAAAAAAATGGTAATCTGTTGGGGCAAGGTCCGGAGAGTACGGTGGATTTCTTAGACATTCCAATTGAAGCTCCTCTAATTTGGTAGCC